>JARHVA010005581.1:0-205000 GCA_037957365.1 Torreya grandis
CCTTAAGCTCTTTTTGAAATATAAGGATATTATTATCCCTCCCTTAGAGTATATGTTTTAAGGAATCTATTTCTTGAGGTTATATTTATATAAAATTTACCATTAGATAAAGCTAGTACCTAAAAGGTTTGTGGCTCTTATTCAATAAGACTAATGGATTTAATTTCCTCTTATATTTTTATGGGTTATTTTATTTTATTAGTTAGGATTATTTATTCTAGTTAAGATTATTTAGGTGGTTTAACTTCCTCAATGACCACTTATTGATTAGAAGTTATGGGTGGTGTTTTCATATAGGTATTGCTAGTTTGATGCATGGTGTGATAATCTCAGTTACCATGTGTTGTTAGTCAATGTCCTCATGTGATGAGAGAATGAGAATTATTATTTTATTTATCCAAATGAGATGGTTTTATTTCATTTTTATATGTTACTTTTCTAGTTTTAATTCTATAGAGCCATAATCAAGGATATACATGATCATATCTCTAACTTTAGACTAAAACTCTAGGATAGGCTTTCTTTTAAGTCTAATATCATACTATAAAGTTAGTTTTATTTTTTAACTCATTTTAAACCTTATTTCTAATATAGATACTTGTGCATCAGGTGAATTTTTTGAGGAACCCTACTTCATGTGCTTGTTAAAAATTTGTGTCATTTTCTTCCCCATTTAGCTTATCAAATTATGCTTATAAATAAATTAAACTTGGCCACAATGCTTAAGATTCAATAATAATTGTATAAATATATTGGCCATAATTTTTAAGGAAGAATTCAATAAAATAGACAAATTAACCTTATATTCAATATATTCTACTCCTTTTTTAAGATGGTACACCTTTTTCATTCTAGGCCTTAAAACAATTACATGTTGAGAATCACATGTAAAATATTTCATCACCCATAAAAAAATTGGTTTTCATGGCTCTAGAAGACTATCTAAGATAATCCATTTTATTTTCCCATTTTCAATAAATTACCTCATAGGTTAGCTCTCCTTATTTAGAAAAAAATGTTAATTTATTCATTATAGGGGGATCTATTGTTAGCAAAGTTTTCTCCCTCCTTTAATATACCATAACTTTCACTTATCACATCAAGACTTACTTCAATAATCACACCCCCCACTTTGGATTATTCTTAGTTAAAATTTCATGTGAATTATTGAAAAATTACCTATTGAAATTCTTTGAAGTTCTCAAGAAACTCTAACCACCATACATCTTTAAATATTTGAGAAAAACTATGTTTATATATATATATTTTAGATAGAACTTGGTTCAAATTTCTTCTTGATCCCCATAAATATTTTAGGTTTTCCAACAAAAAAGCCATATTAACTCATACCAAATTTTAATAGAGATCATAGTCCTCAAAATTTTCAAAAAATGGTAATGTATGAAGTAATAATTTGTAAATTATGAAGAGGTAAATTAAATTTAGGATTCAAATTTGATCAAAATGACTCCAATCTCATGATGTGTACTATTCTATATACATTAATACATTTATTAATATTGTAATAGAATATAATAAGATATTATTAAAATGTTATACCATTATACAATATTATATTTAATATAGTTTGTATATGGGATGTGTATTATTATTATATGTTGGATGAGATATTTACTACATAACTACATAATACCATATTCAATAAAAAAAATATTAAGGAAAAACATTTAATATGCATTTTAATAGAACACCTATAACATTTTCATAGGAAGATAAACATGAATACATGAAATAAATCTTAAAATTATTCATATTTCTTTAAATCTTTGTCCTCCTCTTTGTTTTACTTTGTAAAATCAATGATAAATTGAATTCATTATAGATATTTTAGGGATTGAACCTTAATAATGTTTTTGTAGAATTCATTAATTATAACTTCATAGTGCTCATATTTGAACACCTAAATGCATTTTATAAATATTAATTTATTAAATTACATCTTTAATCAGTTCAATTATCCATTTAAAATCAATGTAAAATTATTATATGGAACGTATGTTATTGTTTAGTATGTCATTATTCACTTTCATGATTAAGGTCCTCATATCATTGATCCAATATGACTTGTTCTTAAAATGTTCATAATTGTAGTGAATGGATTACATTATATTTTTTGGATATCATAGTTTAAGACATCTTTTTGTTATGTACCATAATTATTATTTGGTAAACCTATTGATGTAACCTCTTAAATTCAATACAACTATTTGATAATTCAAAAAGTATTATTATTTAATTATTTGGGTGATGGTCATCCATCCTCTTCCACATAATAATTATCAACATAGATTATCATATTAGTATGTTGATTTATAAATTATTATATTTGAAACTAAGATAATTTAAAAACATAAATCTTGACCAATATGTCATCACATTGAGTTTTAATATTTTCAAATTTTAATAGACTCCCATAGATTGTCAACCACTAACTCTTTCTTTTTTACTTTAGTGTCTTAAACTCAACATATTTGTTCCAAAATTATCCATTAATTATTATTTTTAATCCTAAAGAGCATTTTTATATTTTTTGAGTGTTTTATTAGCTTTAAGTTAATTTAAAAATTTATTTCTCATTATACCTAAAAATCACATTGAGAAATAATTGTTCTTCTCTCATAATATACAATATTATTCATTTATATTTTAGGAGCATAACTTTAATAATGAAGATATGGGATTACTTGTAGTGTTATATTCATCTTTCCCATTTGAGTCATGGTTTTTTAATATATTTATCATGGATTATATTATTCTTTTAGATGGTTCCCCTTAACTCCAAAGTTTCCCTTATTACTACATTTTTATTTATCAATGGGATTTTCCTTATATTTGAAACCCTAAGTCCTATTTTGACATTATATTTTGTTTTAAAAAAGGCGAATTAAGATGGTTTTAGCTTAACCCATCCATTCCCTGATGAATGGTTGAGCACTACCTACATATATATTACTGTAAAAAAGGAATTCAAACAATATGTAGTTCTCTCCATTAGGTGAATGTGTGAAATAGTTATTCTTCAATGAATGTAACTCATGATTTGTCTTTCAATGAATTTAAAATGATAATTATTTCTTGGGTTTGAAGTTATTTGGACTTAGATAGGACCTACTCATTATGACTGATAAAAAATGTAATTGTATAGAAATCCTTTTTAATGTAAAGATGTGGATATTAGGCTTAATTGACAAAATTCTAGATGTCAAGATGATTAGACCTATTTTGTATATATATTGGACTCTTTGGGTACTTTGTCATGATACTGACATAAAAATATGGGTTAACCCTTAGGAAAGGATTTGATTTTGAAAAACAACCACTGCTTGGTATGCGATGATTTCATCAATTTTAGACAAGTCCATAATTTTTCAAGAGTCTAAGATTTATGGTTCTATATATAAGTTATTAAAACTATATATTATTACGTACAAAACATGCCCCATTTTAAATTTTTAAAAAAATAGGAACCCATTGTTAAAAATCCCATACCTAGGGAACTATGAGCCTAAATATCTATGATTAGGGTATCACACATTTATCATATCAATTATTTACACAAAATACAACATTTCCCATGTAAAAACCATAACAATTTAAGCTTAAACTAGTATCATAAGTCATTTTAAACCTTAGATTGTTTAGCATTTTTTTACCTTAATATGATTTTCAAACTAAAGGATCTATTTTTTTAATCCTAGTATGTACATGTTGATCACATGATTAATAGCCAAAGCCCATTGATTTTTTCCAAATCAGACACATAACAAATATCTCATAAAGTGGTGACACATGTCACTCACATTTCATTTAAAATTTTGGACATTTAAAAAATATTAAGTCTTTTGAATCTTTTAAATATCTCAAGATTTATAAATGTGCCATGTGGCACACCCACACTAAACCACAATTATGTGAACCTTTTTCATTATTAAACTTAACAATTTGATATTCCTCAAGCTTCCAATCCTCCAAGTTATGGAGTCTCTAAGCTTCTGAGATCAAACCACATGACTCAGTTAGATTAACTCACTAGTGTAGCAAGGTTAAATGGTTATTTAATCTACAATCTAATGCCCTCTGATTATTTTTTTCTAGTGCTCCAATATCAAGCCACATGGCTCAATAAAAATAACTCAATGCTACATGACCTCTCAAATATAATGAGGAAATCCAAATGGCTTCATTAATGAGAGCATGATATGTGGCACTATTTAGGGAAATTAAATCTAAAACATAAGAATGAATTTACAATGGTATGGAAAAGAAGAAAGTTAATGAATGGAGTATAGCTATATTAAAGTGGTGAATATTTATGAATAATTAACTAAATAATGCCATTTTTAAAATAAGGGGCACCCACCAAAACTTACTAGCATATTCAAATAAAAGTGGGCATTAAAAGTGAGAGTTCATTATTGGCATTCAAAACACATGAATTCAATCAATACATAATATTATGAATGATATATTACATTCACAGAGCACTGAATGTACTAGTCTATAACTTCATAATAATTATAGTGACTACATAATAGTGATGGCCTTGACATTAAAATAGGGTAAGATCTTAATCCCATCCCCATTTTCATTTATGAGATCAACAAAATATATGGATAAAAAGTTTGAAAGGAGTGATTTGAATTTTAAATTCTCATACTGCTCAACACTATAGGAAGAGGTTGAGTCAGTTCAACCTTAGTTTAAATATGATATAAACTTCCCCTAAATCCAAATGATACATATATGGTTTTCTCCCAATATTGGAATATTCCCTCCACTAGTTTATGGCTAAACCAAAGGTAATGCCATGCATTCACCTCTTAAAGTTTTTTTCATCAATGGACCACTATGGGTGATATTTATCACATGAGGAAGATTCAATCCACCTCTACCTACATCTTAGGGTGGGTGTTTTGATGGTATATTGGTATCCCTCTCCTCAAAACCACATACAATCAACTCTTAGCCAATGTGTGCCTTGAATATAATATAGTGGAAAGAAAATTGAAGTAGTGGCTGGAAAAGGAGTAAATATTTAATTCAAAAGGAACAATTTACACCAATTGTATTATCAACTTTAGACCTAAAATTACCATTAGAATGACACTATTTAATATATTATGTGTATTTTATAGCATTGTATACATCCAGGTCGAATGGGTACCCCTACTAGACATTTTTTTACCACTAAAAAAATAATATCCCTAAGGGAGATTATAAACAAAAGATTGAAATCTCAAATTATCTACACTAATAGGAGACCTGAAGATGGGAATTTTTACATAATATCTTACCTACAAGATGTGGTCATGGAAACTATGTACAAGCCCTATGGTCAATAATGGCATCCATTCATAGAGTATTTAGGGAACAAGGTTGGAAGATACTTCTCATTCATATTCATTTATAGGTACATAAATTAGATTAAGAGAATAAGAAATAAGGTATAGCCTCACGTCTACTATAATATGTAGGACAAAACAATGCCTAAATTATTTGAGAACTTAAAAAGGATGATCACCAAGATGGGTGACTACTGGCTCTAATCGGATGTGATTTTAATTTGAATAAAGGGTACAAGGACTACCCCTTTATTACTACTTCATCATGTTCCTAATCACAATGTAAAATAAGAGATATTGTATCATGTTTTAAATAGTATTTATGAATAAATTAGACATAAACACTTGTCCTATTATTTTAAAACACCCTACACCATTGGGTCACACCAATACATGACTATGCCACATTTTATATTAGATGGTAAGCCTAAGACAACCTACTATTTTTATATGGAACCATTTAGGGAGTGAGATCCTAGAAAAAGGATAAGGGTTTATCTAAATATGATCTTTGAGAAGAATAAGGTTCATGTTTCTTATAGTCATCAAACATATGAGCATGAATAAGTTTTATTTAATACCTTAGATTAATCCCAAGTTTGGATAAAAATGAAAGATAAGAAGATATCAATGATATTGGACCAAAATTTTCAATATAATCTTGAGGCCATAGAGGAAGAATCCAAAAATGTATATACCACATATTCCTTTATTCCTCTAAGTCCCCAACTAATAAAGGAAATTTTTAGAGGACTTATTGATCCTCATATTCCTTCCACATCCTCATGTGAGAAAGTTCTAAGAATAATTAAAACTATGTAAAATCCAATAAATACCCCATCCAACCAAAGGAAGAAAAGCTTTATGATGACCCATTTTACTCTAATTACCATGGTTACACAAGTATTTGAGCTATTATATTCTTCTTTTTCTTAAATTATAACTCCCTCAAAATATCCTAAATCCCTTAGGTTTCCTCTAGGAACCCCTAGACTTTTCATACCTTCTACTTCATCACATACCTCTCTACATCCTACCATAATTTTTACCACAAACCCTGCACTGTCTCATCCACCCTCTACTCCACCTATCTTCACCTAGCATAGTAAGACCTAGGATTCACTTAATCCTTCCCAAGGTAGAAATTTATAAGAGAGGCCATCTCTTATCCTACATATTATTAAAGTTACTAAAGAAGAAGATAAGTACATAGAAGATGTTATAGAACTATAAAAAGTTGAGTAACTAGAGAAATTAATATGTTTTGTTGACTACACATTCGAAGAAGACCTGAATACTAGGAAAACATAGCCAAATGATGAATAAACTAAGCTTGAAATATAAAAATATTTGATTCTAGGGGTAAAAGAAGAAGGAGACACTCTGACTGGGTTTATCTCAAAGAAAACTAAAATTGTCTCTAAGGTATTTTTTTAATTATTTATTCAGTACCTATTGTGTAAGTTCTAATTGTGATTTTGCCTCTAATAATGCCTACCATTACATCTTATGCTTCTCAAGTTACTACTATTTATTCTGACATTCTTCTAATAAGGACTCTAAAAATGGTCCATTTTGAGAATGTAGATACTATGTATCTTTTAAATAAGTTGTCAACCCTTATAATAAAGTTAACCTAGCTTGAGTTTCTCATGTCTTAGTCATAGGCTTTGAAAAAAATAATCATGACTATATAAATAACATTTGGGTTAACCAAATTTTTGGCTGAGGTAACACCAATAAAGGAATCCTCTCCATGGAAGGTAGTGGACCAAAATATTCCATAAGTTCCAATACACATAAGTGTTTCAATTCCAACCATATTTTTTTCCAATAAACACTTTCCTTCCTATAACCTCTTAGACCTCTACTTCCTCAAAAATTACCTTAGGAGAAAGTACATGTGAATTTATAATTCCTTAATGCGTAAAAGAGATGCAAAATATATGGGATCAAGCGAAGAATATAGTTATGGTTGAGATCCCCATAGTTTATACAACATTTGATAAAGACTGTGGGACCATAAAAAAGTGAGGAAGAAGAAAATAATAAATATAAGGAGAAAGGAATAGATGGAGATATATTAGAGTGAGAATGTGTTTCAATTAGCCAAAAGACCTAATAGGAAACCTAATGACCCTATAGTGTACATTGAGGACTTTAATTCTCTTATTTATTGTATTTCGTCAACACTAAATTAAATACACCAAATCATTGAGTAAACCTTTATTAGATGGAAATATATGAACATCATATAAGCTCCTCAAGAATTATTAACATCATATAGCTACAAATTTTTATGACATATTTTCTAGCATTAGAATATCCATGATATTTAGTTGGGCCGATAGAATAGACATAGTCACACTTGGAACAAGATGAAGGAAAAATAAAAAAGGTTTAACTTTATTGGTCTAGTATTCTAGAATAAATGCCTTTAATTAGCTAAACTTGATTACTAACATGGATTCTTCTTAGAGCCTTAACTATATGATTGCCAAAAAGGATGCCTCCCTAAACTAGCATAGATCAATGAAGAATCTACTAGGTATTTTTATAAGTCATGAAATTGAAGCATTGTAAATTTTTTTAGATATGTGAGTAACTAATTTGATCACCCAAGTATACGAACCAATGAGGCGACCAAATTTTGACAATCTAGTCCACTTAGCTATATAATATTTCAAAATAGAAGTGGAAGGTATCGTATATAATACCAATGTATGGGTAATATAGTTTGATAGTTTTTTTAAATAAAAGATCACAATATCTGAAGCTTTAATGGCTGAGTTTAAAATTTCAAGGGGTGGAGTAAGATATATTAATGGTAAAAGTATCAGGATTTTGAAACCCTCACTTTTAAATTTTGAGGTCACTGAAATATATTTTGATAATGCATATACATTGGGTGAAACATTGAAGGTTAAGGAGGAAAATTCTAAATCCATAACACATACAAATGTTAGTTAGTGTCTCCAACTAGAACAAAGCCCTCAGTCTACGCCATAGTTACAACTAGAGTATCTTTATTAGTTAGTTCAAGTAACATGGCATTGATATTATAATTTAACAACAATTATTTATTTGCATATATTTTATCAAAGTGTGAATTAGGTTTCCCATATATTATTGTAAATGTATAATTTATTTTGGTTGAAAAGTCTAATTTTTGATTGTTATCATTATAACATGCATTCTTGCATGAATTTTGAAATTAAAATTCTATTTATAGACTTGTAAAATTAGGTCAAGATTGAAGAGATGAGACCTTCCCCATCACATGACTATATATACATGTAACCTTCCAATAATAAATGGAGGATAATTTTGTAAATAAAAAATAATAATAAATCTAAAGAAGTTATGTTTGACTTGGTCTTAATGTACAGATATCTATTATTATCCAATTCTATAGATTGTTTGGACATTCCATCATTCTAGTATATTAGTGATTAGAATTATATATGAGGTATTTATTTTTAATATGGTCTTTTATATTTATCAATAGATTATTTGAGAATCATTTGCATTCTTATCATACTCCTCTTTGAGATGTGAAAAAGCAATTTGTCAATTAGGAAACCTTTGGTTTATGCATGTTTGGGTATACTATGGTTTATTCCCTATGATCCCTAACTATATTTGATTTTTTATGTCACACAACATATTGAAACAAACATTGGTCTAGATATCCTATCCTACTTGAGCTCAAATATTAGTCTTGAAAGGTTTTATCATTGGATTTTCCATAGACCTTGTTTTTCTACCTTACTATTCCCTCTTTTTTTGTTTTATTTTAAAATCCTACCCACCTTAGTTTTAAATCATAATAATTACACCCCTTATAAGTATATTTATTTTCACCCATAGCCAACTCATTCATGGTAAATAATCTATATCATTAAACCACTATTCTACCAACTATTCATTATAAAACTAAATACCTTGCAAGTCATTCCTTGATGTGATTCTATTCACCAATTATAAAACATTAGAGGTAACCTCCTAAGGAAATCTAAGGGTGTGTATAAAAAAAAATCAATAGAATATCTATAATTGGTTCTATAATGAGGTTCATTAGCCTCTACCTCTATCCTAAGGAGTAAAATCACCTGAGTTTCATTAGATGAACCTAGATGATTAACATTAACCTTAAATAGTAACCTATTACGACCATCTTTGGAGATACATAAAAATGTTAGGTATAATAGAGGTGTTTTTATGAGATCTAGGGTAGATTCATCATCTCCAATAAGAAAAATACATCTTCCAATTATTTTTATGGTATTTCCTTAGAGCCCACCTCTTAATCCTCCACTTCAATCTAATCCCCCACTACAAGCCCTGACTTGCTTGACTGGCTCAGTTATCAATGTAGAAGGAATAGTGCATGATTTGATTATAAACTTAGATAAGTATCTACATTCTTTCTCTCCCTCATGATGAATTATTGTATAATAAAATATAAATTCCTTCAAATTACCCTTATGGATATTAAATGTAACACATGAAAACATGGCTTGCAAACTATTCCCTTTCACTTTAAAAGAAGCATCCTATGATTGATTTCTAAATATTTCATAAGTGTAAATCACAACCTAGATGGAATTTCAAGATACCTTTTTAGAAATTTTTTACTAAGTTACAATTGTAAGTTCTATCTATAAAAACGTTTCCAGCATGAGAAGAGATCCTAATTATTGAATTTTAGATTTCAATGCATGTTTTCAAAATATGTATATAAGATTAGAATTTACATATCAACCTAATGATCGATTGTCTATTGAAATGTATAAAAATACCTTATAATCTAATAATATTATGTTTCTATGTATAGATGTTATTATTAATACCTTACCCCTAGTTTACATAGAGGTTATTAATGTATACAAAACATTTTACCTTTAGTTGCAATCATTACCTATACTTAGTCTTCAACCTATCTACCCAGATTTTAATCCAATACCTAATGTACCCAAAACTAAATGGTGTAAAACTAGACCTTAGTTTATAATCAAATTACACTAACCCATGTTAACTATAATTATCATGCCAATTTCTTGAATAATTCTAATTTTAATCATCGGGGCTAGAGTCAACCTTATATACTAGTTAATAATACTTCCATATAGGAAATTGCTCCAAACTTTAACAATAATTAGATGTAAAACATCTATAAAATGGTACAAAAACTAAGTAATTAATTAATCAACATGAATAAACATATGGTTAATATAGGTAGGCAAAAATCTAACTAGAGTAATCAATGTTATGGGTTCCAAAGGTACAACATGCCTTTCAATAGGTTTGGGAATAATCAAGAACATCATGTTCCTTCTAAAAAGATGTTAGAGATTAATATTATGTAAATGAATCTTCCAAACTAGTTTTGGGTCCATAAAACCATGCAACATGGAGAATTATATTATATCAAGCTTTACATTGCTTTCAAAATCTTCTAGCAAGAAGCTGAAAGATAAGAAACTATGACAATAAAAAAGATCAATCTTTTTAAAATTATTTAGGTTACCCTAATACATGTATGGTCCTTGACACTTATGAATTTCCATTTATAGGAGAAGATTATAATGAACCTAAAGATAACATAGATGAGGTTCATATTTTCTAGTAATACTAGAAGGTTAGGATAAACTACACCTTGAGGAATAAGTAATATATGACTTATTCAACACCTCATATTAATGGTGCCACCACTCTTGATATGAATTTTATAAAAAAACACACCACCACCTTGAATATATAATTAATATTCACCTAGGATGGATAATCAACCTTCTCCTAATCAAAAGATTCAATCACAAAGCTTTCAGCATGAAGGAAAGTGATAATATAATATTATGGAAGATATGAGAAAGATAAAATCCAACATCAGTCTTCAAAATTTATCTCAAATCACTAAATAGAGAGTGATATTACTTAGTTCCTTAATGGAGAGTACTTATGACAAGCCCAAGACCACCCATAAAATCATAATGATGTATAAGGATAAACCTAAGGTATTGTCATTCTTATTAATAGTTTAAATATTCAATAAGAATATTCACAACTACCTTTTTAATTCTATGTCATCAACCAATGTGATTCTTATAGATGTTTTCCAAAGAGTAGGTTTAACTCTTGATAAGTCAAAAAGAGTGGCATTACAATTAGATAAATACTCAATTATATGTGTTGAAGAATTGAAAAATGTAGACCTATAACTAGCATTAGAGCCACATGTACAACTAACTATTGATATCCTAGTCATGGATATCCTAGAGGCATATAACTTATTATTAAGCAAAGACTAGTCCAAAATGTTAAATGGGTACATGGCCATAGATCTATCCCATATGTGGCTTCATTAGAAAGGGATACCAAATCAAGTTACGATAGAAAAAGATCCCAAAATTAAGTACTTGATCACTGAGTACAACACTAAGAATGAGTATGCCAACTTTTCATTGACACACATAGGTGTGTACATGTTTACCACAAAATAAATATCATGAACAAGAATTTTAAGGCACTTCTCAATTGTGGACTTTGCACTTAGATGGAGCTCATTCAAATCAAGGTTTTGGTATAGGTTTGGCCCTGATGAACCCAAAGGGTAAGAAATACCTCACTTATTTTATGTTGTATTTCCCTTAGACCAAAAATTTAGATAAATATGAACCCCTAATCTTAGGCATATAATTCATATTAAAGTAGAATGCTAAATAACTACTAGTGTTTGGTGATTCACAATTGGTTGTAAACTAGATTAGAAATAAGTGCCATTATAAACTTGTGTACTTATAAAAATATAGTCACAAATATTTTTACTTGATGAATATTTTGAATCATTTGGTATCAAAGCCATCCTAAGAGAAAATAATCAAATAACTAATTTGTTAGTAGCCTTTACCAATAATCTAGCACCACTTCAGGACTCAAAAATACTTAAATTTTTAGGGAAGTTGGTCCCATGCCCTTTTATCCCTGACAATATGGATAAATTATAGTTGTTCAATGATGATCAATAAATCATATAATTCTTGAATAATTCAAGAGATTTTGAATCCTAGATAATATATGAAGGAAGTATCTAGCCTATGCAGACTACAGATATGGATGAAGAAGTTTTTTTATAGATAAAATAAACTTAAATGCCCTTGGACATGGTTTCTTTGGAAATAAATTTTCACATCACCCTATATTCCCAAAATCAAAATCAAATCAAATCCACTGAATCCAACTTCACTAAAGAAAACTTGGGAACTAACTAGGTTCCTCAACTTGTCAATATAGGTCTAAACTATACTAAAAATAAAAAAATAAAGATGAAGGGACTACTTTAAGATTAAAAATATGTCATTTTTTGGACATATGATGACCTAAATATCTTTGATCATAGTATTATTACCCACACCATCTCTTTAAAACCAAAACACAAGCCATTCAAATAAAGGTAGAGACCAATAAATTTGGTCTTAGAACTGATGATAGAGATCGAGGTACATAATCTCTTAGATGTTAAAATTGTATTCCTAGTTACTAACTTAACCTTGGTAGCTAATAAAATAAAAATAAGGAAAAATATTTTAAAAATAAAGTTGTGTGTGGATTTTAATAACTTAAATAGAACCTCAAAAAAAGACAATTATCCTATACCTTCTTTGGATGAAGTAATACATATGGTAAGAGGTTCAAAGATGATGTCTTTTTTGTATGGATTATCAAGTGACAAACATGTATTAACTTGGGTATAAGATAATATGAATAACATTTTCACCACCAAATGAGGGACCTTTGCATATAAAAGGATGTTGTTTATCCTAATCAACACAAGGGTCACTTTCTAAAGAGTGATAGATTTTTCCTTTCAAGGATTGTTGGGGAAGTGTATCATCATCTACATGGATGATATTATGGTATTTTCCAATATCAAATATTACCATTTAATCCATCTTAAAAAATTCTTAGAGATGTGTAGGACGTTTGGAGTTTCTTTGAACCCCAAGACATGAATTTTCAAGGTGATTGAAGGAATACTATTGGGTCATATTATCAATAAAGAAGGGATATCCATCGAATTACACTATGTTCAGGACATATCTAAGATAATATTTCATAATAGAAATATATATATATAACATCCTTGTTATGTCAAAATAAACTTTATGACAATTTTCATTTCTAGTTTCAAAAAAATCATCAAATTGTTAAATGCCATGATGAAGTAGGATGTCAAGACTGAGTGGATGATACAAGACAATAAATCATTGTATGATATTAAAATGGTGATTTATCAATTCCTAATACTAATCACCTATATTTCATAAATATTTTTATCTTTATTCATTCAATTCAAAACGTACCATTATTATGGTTTGAGGTAAAAGGTTGAAGACAATGATCACCCCATTGCCTTCATGAATACCAACTTGAAGGATGTAGAACTAAAATACTCCATGATTGATAAGTAGATGTATTAATTTATCAAGGTCATCAATAAATCTAGACATCATATTTTCTAAAAGATGACACATGACATTGTCCCCAACCTAGTCCTCCAACTCGCTCTTAACCAAAATGAGCTGGGAGAAAGAAGAGGGAAATAGATGGCCAAACTTCATGAGCTTGACCTTGAAATTAGTCTATCTAAAATGGTAATAAGCTATGTATTGATCCAAATAATGGTGAAAATATACCTAAGAATCCATATTTAATAAATTAATGAATCCCAAGTACTGGGAGGATAATGCTATTCACATATCATTCATTACTTGTTTACAAGGACATGCCCACCAGAATTGAATATAGAGCTAAATAAAGCCCTTATGATCAAATTATATCTCTTCATTATAAATAAAGGGGTCATATACATAAATAAATATTAAATAATCTACCTAAATTGCATTTTGAAAGAGGAAGATAAGGGAATCCTTGAAACCCACATTAGAGGGTGGGTAACATGCACTCCTCTGGTATTACTACAACCCATAAGATTTTGAGGATGGGTTACTACTTTCCTATAATATTCAAAGATGACTATAAACACATCAATACTTTCCATGAAATTTAGGTGTTTTCAAATAGATAAGTGAATGTTCCCATGCCTTTAAATCTAGTTATTCAAGGATGTCCTTCCACCCAATTGGGGATAAACTTTGTTGTGTTAATAAATCTAAATCTTGAGTAGGACATAAGTTCATTCTATTGGCTATGGATTATTGTACCTAGTGGATAGATACTATTACTACCAATAATTCATGAGCTATAGATGTCATCAATTTCTTAGTGGATGATATAGTCACCTAATTTGGCACACCTATTTCATTAGTTTGTAATAATGATCCCACATTCTAATTTTCTAAATTTATAAAATGGACCTACCATAATTAGATCACCCTCAACTTCTCTTAAAATTATTAGCCACTAGGAAATGCAATAACTAATTTGACTAATAATAACCTAATGGATGCCATAAATAAAACTAGAAAATAACATATCTTATTAAAATATGCACTATGGGTAGACCAACCTACGTACTAGCAAGATCTCAATGCTTCACCTTTTTCTATTGGTGTATGGATGACATCTAGTTTTTACACATCACTCTCAAGTTACCAACTTACCAATTCATGCAAGAGTATATGGGTGAAGATGAGATAATAAATTCCATACCACTTGAGATAGTCTGATTAGAAGATATAATAACTAAAGCACTACATAGATTCAACAAAAATCATGATATTATCAAATGATGATTTGATAAAAGATCCAAGATCAAGGCTTTCATGATTTTAGACATAGTGTTCCTTCAAGATAAAACACACAAAAAGAAAGGGCAGCATAACATTTTCACTCCATTATGGATTTGACCATACCGGGTATCTAAAATACTAGGAAATAATGCCTATAGGTTAGAATACCTCTAAGATAAGGACCTTGAATTTCCAATTAATGGATATTTTTTGAAGCATTACTTCATGGTTGCTCTAATTGGTAATACATCAGAGTGAACTATGAATACATATTTATAGTCAGATTAGATTACATTTCATGATTCTTAGATTAGATTTCCTTCTTTCAAGATTAGATTTTCTAATTTCTAGATTAAATTACCTATTTTTTGCATTTATTTTCCTTTAGAGTAGTTTTTTTTCTTTTGATAGCTTAGTTTCATGATTTTTATACTAGCTTATTAAAACTCATAGAACTATCTCAAACAATTTATTGAACTAAATCCAATATAAAATGCCAAAAGAAAAGGGGTTGATACTAAAAGGGAGCATAATAGGTACTTAGAGAAATATATTTTGACAAGTAATAGACCTTCTAGAGTTGAGTTCTATATTATTAATGTATTTTAGATTTATTTTAGGTTGAATAGGCATGCCCAATTTTTGGCATATGCTTTGATATACTCATGATAATTAAATAAAAGCTTCCCATTTCTAAAGATACATTGCACTGTTAAATGCTAAAACTTGGATAAAAAATGATAAACCTAGGGCCAAATATATAATGATAGGGATATGTTGATGAATAAGCTTGTTCATACATCTATCCAAAATTAGTTTCCAAACTTCCTATATCTTAGATATAAAAATTCATAAAATTGATAGAGGATTGGTGATTCAATTAAAATCTATCAGTGCTATGGATGCCAGGCTAGTAGTAGATCAAGGGTTTAAGTAGAACCAAAGGTATATCTATCAGGGATATGGATTCCTAGTTATTAGTAAAGAATTACTCAAAAAAAATTCATTAGATTTAACTTTAAATTCAAGATGAAACCAACAGTGTTTACTCGATCCTTTGCCAAAATCCTCATGCCCAAGGAAAATTAATTTTATAAGATCACACACTTATCTAAGGACTAAGAAGGTTAGTATGTTACATTGTGAAGTAAAATTTTTGTTTTATAAGCTAGGTTTCCTTATTCTATCTTTATTAAAATTAAATATTCAATTATATTATGATTATAAAATTATGGGTTCTCAAAATACTTAGGAGTATTTTCCCCTGTGAGTCACCATTTTTTGTTCCCTAGCATACATGCCCCATTTTAATTTTTTTGAAAAATGGGGACCCATCATTAAAAAACCCATACCTAGGGAACTATGAGCCCAAATATCTATGATTAGGGTATTACACATTTCTCATAAGGGTTATTTGTTTAAAATACAACCTTTCCCTAGTAAAAGCCATAACAATGTAAGATTAAAATGTTATCTTAAGTCATCTCAAACCTTGAATTATTTATCAATACTTTTAACTTAATATGATTTGCAGACAAACATATCTAATTTTTCATGTCCTATTATGTACATGTTGATCATAGGATTAATATCCAAAAACCATCGATGTTATCTAAATTAGTCCTATAACAAAGATCTCATGCAATGGTGACATGTGTCACTCTTACATCATTCATAATGTTAGATAGTTACAAAATATTGTCTTTCAAGTATTTCAAGTCTCCCTAGCTTTACAAACATGACATGTGGCATACCCATGCTAAGCCATAACTATGACAACTTCACTTATTCATTATCAAACTTAATAGTTTTGTGTTCCTTGAGATTTCAAGCCTTTGAGTTCTTGAATACTTGATATTTTGAGATAAATCTATGTGGACCAGTTATTTTAAATGATTCTCCAAGAATTTTATATGGGTTTTTGGTCTACAGTCTAATGCCCTGAGCTTTCTTGCTTCTAGTGCTCTAATATCACATGACATAGATCAGTCACTTTAATTCACTAGTGTGGGACCTCCAAAATATAGTGAATAAATATAAAGGCTCAAGCTAATGAGAACATGACACATGGCACTATCTAGTGAATGTAAAACCAAAACATAAGAATAAAGGTATAACATGGTAAATAAGCAAGTTAATGAATGGTTGATAGCTATTAGAAAGTGGTGAATAGACATGAATAATTAATGAAAGAATGTCATTTATGAAATAAGAGTATCCACCAAATTTGAATTTCATATTAAAAAAAAATAGGCATTAAAATTGAGAGTATGCTATAAGCATTAAAAGTACATGAATTCAATTAGTACACAATATTAGGAAAGATACATACAAAATATATGAACATTAAATTTAACTTGTTATTGCTTTAATCATTAAGCATTTGTGTTCTTGAGTTTTATAATCATCCAATGAGCCCTAGCTTTCTTCACTCATAGAGATATGAATAAACCAGTTTCAAACTTCATAGTAATTATAGTAACTACATAATAGATATGGTCTCAACATAAAAATAACGTAAGAGATTAATCCCATCCCCATTTAATTTATGGGATCAAAATAATATAAGGATATAGAGTTTGAAAGGATTTTTTTGAGTTTTAAATTCCCACACTAATCAACACTCTAGGAAGAGGTCGAGTCAGGTTAGACCTATTCTAAGGAGGACAAACTTTCCCCTTAATATAAAAAATACATAGATGACTTGTTCCCCATCAAAGAATAGGCCCTCCACTAGGCTCCATCCAAACTAGAGGTAATGCCATGCATTGACCTCTTAAAGTTTTTGTTCATTAATGGGACCATTACGTGTGATATTATTCATGTCAATAATATTCATACCACCTCTACCTACATCTTAGGTAGGGAATTTGAATGGTATCTAAGGATCCCTTTCCCTAAAAATCCATACACTCAAGTTTTAGCCAACGTGTGGTTTAAATATAATATAATAGAATGGAAAATGAAGTAATGGATAACAAATGGGTAAACATTGAATCCAAAAAGAGAAATTTCCACCAATTGTATCACCATGTTTGGACCTAGAATTTTCATTGCAATGATACTATTGAATAGATTATATGGGTTCTTGAGCATTACATACATTTAAATCAAATGTGTACCCCTACTAGACATTATATTTACCACTAATGAATTGGTGGCCCTGGGAAAGATTATAAGCACAATATTGGAATCCCAAATTCTCTACCCCAATAGGTGACCAAAAGATGGAAATTTTTACGTGATGTATTATCTACTAGATGTGGTCATGGAAACTATATACAAGCCCTATGGCCAATAATGGTATCCATCCATAGATTATATGGGGAATAGGTTTGGAGAATAATTCTCATTCATTTTCATTCATAAGTACAAAAATAACATCAAGATAATAATCAATGAGGTGTAACCTCACAAATAGTAGAATATGTAGGGCACAACAATGCCTAGATTGTTTGAGAACATAACAAGGATGCTCACTAAGATGGGTGACTACTGACTCTACCCAAATCTGACTATCATCTAAGTAGAGATTAAAATGACTACACCTCAATTGATACCTTAGCATGTTCTTGATCGCATTGTGGAACAAGAGATAATTTTTAGGTTTTTACTAGTATTGATGAAGAACTTAGTTAGAAATACTTGGAATTTTATTTCAAAACACCCTACATTATTAGGAATCACTAATACAAGATTAGGTCACATTTTATAGTAGTTACTAACCCCATGACAACCTATAATTTTAAGTTGGTACCATTGAAGGAGTGGGATCCTAGAAAAGGGATTAGGGATTATATAAAGACCACCTCCAAAATAAAAAGGTTCATGTTTGTTATGGTTGTCAAACATATTACCATGATCAAGTTTTATTGAATGCATCAGATGACTCCTATGTATGGATCAAGATAAAAGATAAGAAGATATCAATGACATTGGCCCAAGATCTAAAATACAATCTTGAAGCCACATAGGAAGAAGCCCAAAATTCATGGAGTTAATAATGGCCTCCATCTCCACTTACAAGATCTCAATAATCATACCAACCTTCATCTCTAGAAGCTCAAGCCATAAAAAATGAGGGATATCATCTTGGAAGTTAAAGGGAGTCAAATCCATAGCTAAGAAAGTAAATTTTGAGAGGACATATTTTTCATAATATTAATTCCAAACCCTCATGTGAGAAAGTTATAAGAATAGATACAACTATGTAATATCCAATAGTTACCCCAACTAGCAAAAGGAAGAGCATCTTTGTGATGACTCCTTTGCCTCCACTTACCATGGTTACACAAATAAGTTTACCTAATTTATTATAGTTTTATTTTTCTTCAATTCCAACTTCTTTGGGATATCCTGAATCCCCTGAGTCTCCTTAAGGAACCCATGGAATTTACACACCCTCCACTTCATCACATACCTCTCCATCTCCTACCACATTTTTTCCCACAACCCATACACCATCAAATCCACCTCCACTACATCTATCTTTACCTAACAACAAGAATCCCAAGGATTCCCTTAATTATTCCTAATGTATAAAGTTAGAAGAAAGGAAATATGTTGGCCTCCATATAATTAAAGCTATTGAGTAAGAATAAAAGGAAATAAAAGATGTTATATAATTAGAAGAAGAGGAGAAACTAGAGCAATTACTATCTCTGGTTGACTACACATTAAAAGAAGACCTGGATACTAGCAAATCATAACTAGATGATGATGAATATAAGCTTGAAAAGGTAAAATATTTGAGTCTGGGGACATAGGAAGAAAGATATACTTTGAATGGGCTTACCTTAGAGAAAAATAAATCTTTATATGGTTATTTATTTTATTATTTTTTAGTATTTATTATGTAAGTTCTAATTGTGAGTCTGTCTCCAATAATGCCTACCATTTTATCATTTAATTCTTAAGTTACTACTATAAATTTTGATATTATTTCAATAATAAATCCCAAAATGGTTCATTTTAGTAATTTTTTTACTATATATCTTTTAAATAAACCACCACCCCCTAAGAAAAAGTTAACCTATCTTGAGCTTCCCATGCCCCAGTCATAGGATTTGCCAAAAAAAACTATGACTATAAAAATAAAACATGGGTAAACCAAATTTTTTGTTGAGGTAACACCAATAAATGAAACCTATCCATGGTAGGTAGTGGGCCAAAATATTCTATGGATCATAATCCACATTTTGAAGTTTTGGAGTAGTTAACTTTTATCATAAACATGCTTGGCGAGTTCGGTAGCTATGTTTTGGCCTCCTTTTTCTCAAGTTCCCCTTCTTCATTTTTGGCAAGGTCCTAGCTTCCTTCTACTAATTCCATTTGGTATGTTGATACTCATTTTATACAAAGGAGTGCTCAGCTTCCTCAAAAGTAGTGCCAACTCACCACGTGGCATCCTAGTCCTAATCCAAGGAGGGTTTATTTTTGTCATAGCTTTAAGTAGTGACATTGGCCAAGGGAACAATGGGTGGGACCCAATATGTAGTTAAAATGGAAAGGACTTAGATCTCAGCATGTGGCCTTATGATTCTCCTCATGAGCAAAGTCTTGTTTTATTAGGGCTCTAGATTACATGATTAGATGATGAAGTTAAAAATGGGACACATTATACGGTTATAAAAAAGATGAAGTGAGTCTTCCATATGGCATCATGACGCTTATCTATAGTGATTTTTTTCATTACATACCTTCAAGAAGCACCATTAGATGAGAAAAGTGGGCCCCCCTTTCTTAACAAACATTTTAGAGGTAGTTTTATAGGGAAACACGTGTCAACACCATGATTCTTTTAAGTGTTATGGGAATCATAAGGTATTGTAGTTGTATCATGTCTAGGATTTTTGAATATTGAATACACTCATGAGCATGAGTTCTTGGTTCCATGTGTCGCTTCCTCAAGAGGATATTATGCATATATCAGTAAATATATTTTCCTTTGTAAAAGGGCTCAAAATTTTTGATAATTATTACTAGTAGAGCAACCATTATAATAGTTAGTTCTTGAATAGAAATAGTAATAATTTTGGTTTTTCATTGTAAGACCTTAGCAGGTTCCTCTCATAGGAAGTATTATACTATAGACTATGCCTTTGGCCTTTTATATGGTGCTTTCCACCCAAAAATAAAGAGGATGTGGTGTTCCATGTCAAACTAAGTGAAAATTTATTATTATCTATTCTTTGTTTTCCATGCTTCTATAGTATTGATTACTATTTATGTTAGACTTTAATTCATGCATATGATCCTTTAATAGTCTATGATTGAAAAGGGATCAAGCTATTTTATTCAATAGTAGTTAGATACAATAAAATATAGATGCATCACTTTAGTTAGGTTATTTTGATTTATCTACATTTTTGTCTCCCCCTTTTTCATCCCCAATTATTTTGAAGAGTAGGCTTCTAAAATATTGGAGGTTACAAACCATGAATTTATCCCACATCTATAAATATTCCCATAGGAAGATTATTTACTGAGAGAAAGAATTTTAAATTTCAATAGTTTTTTTTTCTTTTCTAGCATGCTCGATGGGAAAATAAACTATAATCACCTAATTAAAAGTCATATTTTATGAGTTTTAGGCTCATCACAAGGTCACAAATAACCAATAATCCTAACTTATCACTACCACCTTTTTTATCTTCAACTCACCAAAGAGATGGAGGGTCAAGTGAAACACAACAAACATAACTAATGGCTATCCCAAGACCACCAAGAAACTTTATAGCATGAAATAGTGGTAGCCCACTCATCCCTACAATATTCCCAGCTACATGGGATCATATTCCTATTAATGACTTAAAATCACACCCTAAATTCTTAGGGGAGGATTAAAAAAGTGTGGTAGAACATCTTCAAGATGTCACCAATATTTTACTATGCATTATGTCACATAATAGAAAATGACCTTAAGGCTACTAGCTACCTATTTCAAAGGGTGAGCTCTTGACTAGTATAATTCCTTTCCACCTAATTCTATTACCACTTGGGATGACTTGGGTGAATATTTTCTTTGAATGATTTAATGAGGAAATAAATCATTCATATCTCCTATAATAACTAATCACCATTAAAAGGGCCATGTAGGTGGCCATTATAAATTTTAATACCAATTTCAAAAAGATATGGTAAAGGATCCCAATAGTGGGTTAACCACCTATAGGTATGTCCATTATCTTCTAAATAAATCCCTTTAACTCAGACATAGTGGTTATGATTTAGTCCCTAAGAGGCCAAATGTTAATCAGATGTATATGTCTTGATAATCAGAGTGGAGAATAATCTAATAAATGTCGAGAAGCTTCCCCCTCACCCACCCATGCCAATGTTCCCTGAGATATCCATGTCACTACATAAGTAGGTCCTAATAACCTCATAATCAGCTTCATCCATGTATTTATACCTGCCTACTCAAATGATCATGTCCTCTTCATCTTTGTTAGTCATGGAGATGAATGACATGAAGAACATGTTACATATCTTCTCTAACAAGATCATAAATATCAAAAGGAATAAATACATGACTCCAAATCCCCCTTAACAAAATTATTATAATATAAGGGTTCCATATCATTAGAAATAATACCAAGAAAGGTAAAGGCTAAATCATCAAGTGTTGAACCATCAAGTATAGCTTGCAAACCAAATCATCTTGGTTCTTTATCCTTTACATGCAGTATAGCGAAGTTATAAAAGATAGTTCGTCATTGGCCATAACAACTTGGTGGATGATTCTAATTAATCTTGCTTCCCATACAAAGATGTCCATATACCTCAAAACTACCCAAGAGGAAACTTGTAGCAAAAAGCTACCAAGAAACAAAGGTAAGGGAATTCCTGTGACTTAATTATTTATATATATTAGTCCCTAGGTGTTGAAAATGTTGTTCTCAAAGCCCAAATGAAAGGAATGAATTTAGATCAATAAGAGGATATATCTATAGATCATGCACTTTTTTCTTGGGTAGAGGGTGAAGATGCAGTTTATGTAAGTGAGATCCCAATCTTGAAGGCCCTACAATTCTAATCAAATTATTATACCTAATCCAAGAAGAGACTGGTTAAGACCCAAGAAGCCTTCATGAGGCATAAATTGACTTAAAAAAAGAGTTTGGGACCCCAACCACCACATTTAACATATCAAAAATGGAGTGAAATAACACAAAATAGGTCAAGAAACCTCAAGATCTAATTGAAAGGGTCATTTAATGTGGTAGAGTAGTTAAACAAGGCCCCAACCAATGTTTCTCTTTTGGATGTCTTATTTATCCCAAAGAAAAAAAATCTTCTATGAGAAGCATTGGGCGACCAAGATAATCTTTCACAAGTTAACACAACTATAGAGCCTACATAAAATAAGGGAAAAGAAGCTAACATGAGTGTGAAATCTTATGAATTCTCTACATTCACCAACTAAAATGTAGGGCTAATTAAAAATCCAACCCAATTTTATCTCTCATTGTGGGAAACAAATTGCTACAAAATTCTATGATTAATTAGGGTGCCAACACCATGGTGATGCCCAAGTAGATCACAAACACACTATAGCATCAGTATGAAGATTTAAATAAATGAGTGATGTAATTAGATGGAATGAAAGTTTAGATCATAAGTATTATTAGGGATCTCTCCATAACCTTGTATTCTTGTTGTAATGTCATAGTTACCCAAGAAGTTGTAGTAATAGACATTTTTATAGTTTTCACATTATGTCTTTCAACATATTTCACTACAAAAATAGGTAGATACTTGCCTTTATATTGGTCCCACTTGATCCTAAAGACCAAATATGGTTCAAAATTGAAAGTTTTGTCTAAATTGATACATTCATAACACATAGATGATGATGATATGATGAATTTTGAAGTAACACACACTTCTTTCTCTAAGAAAGAGATGTATGATGTAGAAATGCTCAAGGAAGAAAGGGTGGTAGACAATAGGAGCCTAGAGGAGGAAGTCCTAGTTAAAAATTTCAATAAAAATGATCCATTCAAGAAATTTGATGACACCAACCTTGTGACTTATGTAATTCATGATGAATATCAGGCCATCCTTGAGGCCATGAAAAAAGAGGAGGATAAAAGCAATGAATTTGAAAGTGAGTTTAATTTTTGGACTTTGCACTTCGGTGGTGAAAAATGTAAAACAATCTATATATTAGGAATTTCATTAGTATATCCATATAAAAAATCAAACATATGAGCCTTCTGATCCTATTTTTCATTCACCAATAATGAAGCTAAATACAAAACATTTGTCTATGGCCTCAACCTCACTGAGTGTGTGGGTGAAAAGTATCTAAAAGTGTTTAGTGACTTTTAATTAGTGGTGAGATAGGGGAGAGGGGTTGAAGCTACAAATAAAAGCTACATGAGATATTACGCCCATCAAATACAAGATTTGATTGAAGCATTTAATAACCAAATCATACCCAGAACTATGAATGCAAAGGTAGATAGATTGGTAGTAATCAGATACCAATTTGATTCAGTGATTGATTTATTCACCAATGAATAGGTGGTGTGGATAATTATCAGACCTAACATCCATAATAATGATTATAAATGGAAATTATTTTAAAGTTATTCCTATATTTCCATGTTTCTCCAATATTCATGTAAATTTGTGGAAAAATTATAGTCAAAAATCAAAGAGGCCTATGGAGATCAAATCATGCAATTAAAGTCCAAAAATTTTCCTAAAGGGTTGATCAAATTGGATAATATATTCAACTTTGATGATGCCCATTATTATAAATGAATATTTCTTGTAGATAAAAGTGACTACTTTGAGCTCAATGTTAGAGAAGGAAGGAAAATAAAATTAGGGAAAGAAGTTTCCCAAAATGAGAAGGAGCAATTTATATCCTTCTGTAATGACTATGAGGGGGTTATAGCTTGAACCTATGATTATTTGAAAGGATATAACCATGAGGTCATCCAACATACCATATACCTAATTGAAAGATCTAGTACTATATATAAAAATACTGATAAACCCAAAAATTGAGTCTCTTATGGCTCAAGAATTGAGGAAATTAATCAACTCAAAGATCATATACCCAATCAAGCATTTGAATTGGGTATCCAACTTGATATTAGTAAGTAAAAATAATGGATATATTCAGCTATGCATGTATGTTATGGACTTTAACAAAGCATCTTTATATGACCATTACCCCCTTCATGGAATAAATCCTTCAAATAGTGGCAGGTGCATAAATGTTCTCTCTACTGGATGGGTTCTTAGGATACAACTAGGTGTGGGTTAATGAAAAAGACCAACATAAGACTACCTTTTACATAAATTGGTGTATTTTCACATATGTGAAGATGCCTTTTGGCCTCTTTAACATAGGGGATAAATTCTAATGAGCCATGGACATAACCTTCTAGGGCATGATTAACAAAATCATCCTTATCTATTTGGATGATTTAACTATATTCTCCAAGAAAAGGGAAGATCACTTTGATCATTTGGATATATATTTTTTTAAATGTCAAGAGTTAAGTGTATCTTTAAACCCTAAGAAATGTGTCTTTGATGTCCCATAAGGGAAATTAATAAGATATGTAGTACCCAAATAAATCATATCTATCAACCCAAATAGAGTAAAGGCCATCATGGATTTGACCTTACCAGTAGACAAGAAGGGAGTCCAATCTTTCTTAGGAAAGATAAATTTCATCAGTTAATTGATATCTAACCTTTTAGGGTTAATGATACCAATCACATTGATTATAAAAAATTATCAACCTTTCAAATGGTCTCCCAAAGGAAGAATAATATTTGATAATATCAAGGACATAATATCCACTACCCTTGTGTTGGTCAATCTTGAATTATCCAAAGACTTCATCACGTATGATTTTGGAACTGAACAAAACTTAGTGGTTATGTGAATTTAGAATGAAGATGAAGGGAGAAGCAAGCACCTAATTACCTTCTATTCAAAACCTTTGTGTGGTTATGAAACCAAGTATAACTTTGTGGAGAATTAAACTTTCACCATCATCAAGAGTCTCAATAAGTTTAGACACCTAATGGTGGGGAGAAAAATAATGGTATTTTCAGTGCATTCTAGAATTACATAATATATAATTGAAGTAGAAATAACCAAAAAGAGGTTCAATTAGATCACCAAGATCTTATAATATGACATTGAGATCAGTCCAACCAAGGTTATCTGAGGAAGAGGGATTTGTGAGTATCTGGCCCAATGTGCAAATTCCCAAATAAAAGAATAAGATATATCAAAAATGGTTATAGTGAATCAATATGAAACTGGTAGGTCTTGGGTTACTAGTAGAACCCATTTTATGTAAACTAGTTGATAACCAAATTGCCTCTCCACACATATGAAGAGATTCTACAAGCTATAAAGAACTAGCTACATGTTGATCTAAGGGGTCCTTTTCAAAACAAACTTTGATGTAGAGCTAATATGATGTGTTGATGACTTCCAAGCCAATAAGATCCTATAAGATATGCATTTTACCCATCTAGGTGGGTAGTTATCCATAAAGATGACTATAACTAATATCATATGTGCAAGATATTACTAGCTAACCATGTTCTCTAATTACCATCAGGTAGTCAAAAAATTCTAGCAATGTCAATTCTTTGCAGGCAAGTGAAAGAATTCATCCATGCTATTGAATCCAATTATGGTTGATGACCATTTCACATAGTGGGGCTTATATTATATTGGGATGATAAATCCTATATCTAACACAAGACATAAATGGATGTTCATGGCCATAGATTACCTTATAATGTGAACTATGTATGTAATAAAAAATGTATAATGTCTATAAAATAATCCTAACTCAGAGAAGATAAATAATACCATACACTTCCTATTATGGACACATTGGTTAAGTGGGAACATGACTAATATGGGGATATGTTATACCTAATTATGGGATCTCTTACCATAATACACCATGCTATGAAAGGTTCTAAATCCTATAGTATAACACAATCATGCAATAACCCTCAGGGGGTTCTAAGTTTTGATATTTCACCTAAACTAATAAAAAATAAAGTAAAACTAATCTAGTCTTCATCGAATCTTATAGCACAAAGTGGGGGTTATAATCAATAAAATTAAACCTGCATAAGATAAATATAATCACATCAATGTATATAAAATCCTAATGTATGGAAGATAAGTACAAATGTATATCTATCTATTCTTACAAAGGAGAAACATAGTTAGGAATAGTTAGCTTTGAAGATGAACTGACCAAGCCTCAACCTCTTCCTTAGCCAAGGTGCTTTGAAAGAGGTTGTTATGGTATGTAAGTATGATAAATTCAAATATAATATAGGATACACAAACTATAAATTCATCCAAAAGACTTATCCAAAATATACGATTCATATCTCCAAACAAATTATGGAACCCTAAGCTTTGCTTCTCAAGTAGAATAGTAAAAAAGTATATGTTCATTCACTCTTGCTTCTTATTATTATCATAATAACTAATGGAAATGAACCTGTATATATAGGTGGATTTGACCCTAAAATCTTACAAAAATCTTGGCCAATAGGTTCAACCCAATTGACCTAGCACAATTTTGGACAATAATTGACTAGGTCATGAATTAAGTCAGCCAAAGGCCAAACTAATTCCTAAGTAAAAATAACTCAAAATTGTATAGTTTCAACCTAATCAATCTAGTAAAACCAACTAAAAAAAGGGGATTAAGTTGAGGAATATGAGGATAAAATGCATAAAATGACTGGAAAGGGTATAATATAGAAGGTAAAGATTAAGGATAATAGTTTCAAGAGACAACTATGTAAATAACAAGTGGAAAAAGAGAAAATAATCTTATGAAGCACAAATGGTTTACCCAACCCTTTCTTGGTACACCCCTTAAGGTGTGCACTCATAGAGATTGAGACTTGATAGGTTTTTCCAAGATACAAAGTTTTAGTAATTGATAAAATTTTAAAAATATTATGTGTATCCATATGCCCCACTCAGCTCATCACGTGTGATTTGAGTGCAATACCAGATGGTACTTCAAGAATAGAAAATGATAACACATAACACTAATGCTATGTAAAGTGTAATAAAGAAAAAATAATATAAATAAAAGGTCATAATTTAAAAACACATACCTTTACTTACCTTAGTGTTATAGATAAAGAAAGAGACTATAAGAGAAGTGAAGCCATCTAATGTGAAGAACATTAGGTGAACCTATAGAAGTTAGAGAAAAAATAGCCAAAAATCAATTTATTTTTAGAATTAATCTTATAATAGTGGAAAATATTCTTGATGTCATCATGATTCCATAACATTTTATGGTTTGAAAAATACATAAGTAGAAACAAAGATAGAAGTAAAATAAGGAATTTGACATAAAAGATTTGAAAGATTAAGATTTTTGAAAAGTGATTTTAAATAGGGTCAAAGGGAAGTCATTTGGCAAATTTGACTTTTGGAGGAGAGAAAAATATCTTTGAGAGACCAAATGAGTTAGGATGGTAAGGAGACGACATGCTAGATGAGAGGGACCTCTAGAGGTGGTAATAGGTGTATTATAGGTAGGTAACTAAGAATATCAAGCTAGTTTTTGAATATTTTAGTTATTTTAAGTGTATTTTATAAATTTGTAATTTAATACATTTATAGACATCATAATGAACCCAAATGAGATGCTAAGGGAAGGAAAAATAATTTAAGGAAATGAGTTTGAAGGGTTTGGGGAAATAACTACCAGAAGGCAATTATCTTATAAATGTAAGGGGTAAATAACTTGTTATCACCCTAGAGGATATGCATGCCATCCTAAGAATATCCATAATAGGGACACCCCTAGTCACATGAGTAATAGATAGTGATGATGAGAGGAGAGACTTAGCCATATGGGTGAAAGTCTCATAGAGGATATAACCAAGATTGAGTGTGATAATGTTTGATGTATACACGTCATAGATTATAGATATCTATAAGGCTATGATAGGACTTGTGATAGTATAGGTGCTTTACCAAAAGTAAAATGGCAAGGTAACACTATTTATGATAGCCTTGAGTTAGATGAAATTAAAATAAATGGTGTTATTTGAACTAGGATCTATCATATAGGTACAACTCATACATCACATGCATGGAGTGTTTTTCAAAGGGTAAAATTTATTGGGACCGATCATATTATTGATAACATGGATACATGAGAGGTTCCCCATGTGGTCAATGATATGTTACCTCAAGTTAAAATATGGTGACAAGACTAGGTAGCATAATTTGTGTCCCACATGCCATCATTATAAATGGTGAGATGACCAAATATTATATGGTAGTCATATGGACACATTGTTATGATATGGCCTAGTTGGGAGATAATAGCACCATATTTGGCATAAATAGAGGTGATAGGCTACTATACTTGGT
The DNA here is from genome assembly GCA_037957365.1 of Torreya grandis. Taxonomy (NCBI): domain Eukaryota; kingdom Viridiplantae; phylum Streptophyta; class Pinopsida; order Cupressales; family Taxaceae; genus Torreya; species Torreya grandis. Next base: position 29,538 of record JARHVA010005581.1, read on the forward strand.
GGATAGAGCTATATCAAGTGGACTGAGTACTAGGGTAGATGAGATTACCTCACCCGATGCATTAATAGTGGTTCCTACCTTTTAGTCTAGGCACATGTTAGATCTATAGGGGAGAGGGGGATTAGGGCCACCATTTACTAGGCCAAAGATCAAACCACATCCTAAGATATCATGGAATGGATGAAAATGATAGGAATTAGAGTGAGAGGATATGGATAAAAGGGTATTAGTACTAGAGTTACCCCCACCAATTTCATAGGAGTAGTGACCACCATGGACATGGTGTCGATAGAGGCAATAGGAGTAAGAGACAACATAGACTATCACCATCCCAAATGACCAAACAAGTAGGCCAGAGTAGATTTGGATGATAGAGAGACCACTAATGCATATCTTGAGATGGGCATGAGTGATGATTCTAGGATTTGTTTTTAGATGGTGACCGATAGAGGAGGTTCTCAAAGGACGTGTGTATGGGGAGATTGTGCCTAGTGGTCATGCAAATGGTGAGACTATGGTAGCTGACACATATAAATGTAGCAAGAGATGGTTAAATTTTTATTAAGTTAATTTGAGATAGACTATAGATAGATAGATTTTCAGATATATCAATGATTTAATATCTATCTGGTGTGATTTTTATAGGTGTGGTAAAGGATGAAGAGACCAGATGGGGGTCCTAAATGAGGGGAGCACTCCATGATATCTTAAATGAGACACTAATTTCATACATCCCCACTACACTAGATGATCTAAGGGTGTCATCTACCCCAACTCACATAAGCTAGTTTAGATTATCTAGAGAGGTCATGAGGTCATTGAGATAACATAGAGAGGAGATGCAGCCACTAATAGAGATGGGTGTAGGAGAGGGATAGGCATGGAAAGCCCTAGTTGAGGAGAGATCTACACATCTATTTATGATGACATAAATTGGATAGGTACAGGTCTAAAAGAGAGTGACACATGTAACAACCTTGGCCCATATCACATAGGTATAGGAGAAGGAGAGAGTGACACATATAGTGACCCTGGCCTAGTTGGCATAGGTGTAGGCTTAAGTAGATCATCTATATGGGTAGGTATTAGGGTTGAGATCTTGGAATAACTCTTTATATCATTTTATTTGAAGGAGTCAGACTGAGGCAAATATGGGTAGCATGGTTAGGCCATGAGAAGGGAAGGATGGGGCCTGACAATAAAGCTAGAGCTTTATATATGGTTGGATTTTTGTATTAAAAATCATGATATATATATATATATATATATATATATATATATATATATGTTTCATTTTGGCAATTGGATGTTAATTGTATGTGTTATAATTATGTTTTTTTATTCTTGGACTTCATATAACATGTATTTAGCTTTCTGATGGATATTATATACAAAATATATGATTTTTTTTAGGATTATTTAGAACACATGCATGGTTAAAAAGAAACAATCAAAAAGATTTGATAAAAATATAATCAATCAAAAATGTACTACACACTATTTCAATTTGGGAAATTTGTAATGACAATAAAAATGACTAAGTATAAAGAACCAAAATGGTGGAAAAAAATATGGCAAAATGGTTTTCTTAAATGAAGAGAAAGATTTGGCAATAAACTAAAACAAGTAAAATCACACTAAATCATGTTCATAAGTATGAAAATAATGTAATAAATTAGAAAGCTCATGAAAGAATAAATGGTATAAAAACAAAATAAATTAATATATTCAATCATACTAAATCATGTTGGGAAGTATAAAATAAAAAAAAAATGGCAAAATTGGTCTTCAATTTATCATGCTAATTCAAGCTGGGAAATATGAAAAATTCAATAAATTGTTGGATTCTTAGATGCACTTAGACAATAAGAAAATAAAAGTGAAACAGGAATGAAGTAAGCATAAAACATACTAAATCAATATGGGAAGCATGTCAATGATATTTAACTTCATAATTAATCACATCATATCTCATTTTTTACACATGTAATTTTTATTATGACCTTGATTATCAAAAAAAATTGTGAGAAAGGTCAGATCATTTCCATGGTCTTACACTACAAATCATAAAGGACACACTAATGAGGTGGAATAAATGTGAAAATATGGAGATAAAGGGTGTTGGTAATAGGAATGTGAAATTTTGGTAATTTATGAGGATGGCCAGGTCCTATCCATGGTCTTATAATTCAACTCACAAATGAAATCCCAAACGGAGTGATCAGTGAACAAAAAAATATTTCTTAAGAGGAAATATGAGGAATGTAGAGAATCTAAAAAGAATAACTTAGGCATCTTATGAGAACACCTTATAAGATAAGAAGCATACTAAGGACATAAGAAAATACTAAGTAACTAGTTATGATAAATGTACAAAGTAAACATATTCATTATAGGCTCAAATCTTTGAAGGAAAATAAGTGTGATACTAAGATCAACTCATGAAGGTAATGTTGACCAAATTTGACTTTTTAGTCAAATTAGGGCACCCCTAGTAAAAATATTGATTTTTAGTCCTATAAGGGGATATAATGTATTTTCATGATGTGTTTTATAGGTCACGTAATGCCAATTAATATTATACTATCTTTGGTCAATTAGTTTATAGGTCTATTTATCATTTTTTGGTCATTTAAGGGGTCAAAATAGTGCATTTAATAATTGTTATAGGTTTATTTTAAAATGTGAAAGTTTAAAAGAGTTTTATCAAGTTTCATGTGTCTTAGGAGGTCTTTAGTAACTGTCACTAATTGAAAATTGTTAGGTTACTTAGAAAAAGTAGTTTTCTTGAAGAAAAGAGTGAGTTTGGCACTTGTATGGCATCCTTGGGAAGTGTGCCACATAGGTAAGGGACATGGAATGTCTCTCCATCTTCTTAAATCTCATAAAAAATCTTATATTAAGGTGTAATTTTCAATTTTAATCCATAACCATTTCACTCATCTCTTGCTTTCCTGGATAGATTGAAGTGACTTGCAAGTTTTTGCTTAGTACGTGCAAATCATGTAGTTTCAAATAAAATTATTTTGGGAGGTTGTTATAAAATTTTATAAATTAAAATAAATGTAATAATTTTTACAAATTGTCAAATTTTATTTATGAAATATCCATTTTAAGTGGATTATGCAAATTTATTAGTTGTTTGGTGCACCCTTCAAGTTTTCCTCCATTATGGATAGATTTGTATAAACCAATTGCTAATATTTGATCTAGAGTATTTTGGCCATGTAAAATTACACCTCCAATGAATTTTTTCAAGTTTTAATTTTTTTTATTAACTAATAACCTTAATATTATGGACTAATCACTTTGGATGCAATAGGAAGTTATTTATCATTTCCAGATGTTCATGCTTTAAAAATGGATTTAGGGAGTTATGATAGTTTCATTATTATGTTTCCAATGTGATTTTAATCCCATGTCCCTTGAATTTAATTATTAAAATTATTCCTCATGAGATTGACTTTTACAAGGATCATGTTTATTATCTAATCTATAATTGTAACTCATAGCCAGTTGTGGGAAATCATATGTTTGAGATCTCTATGTCATGATCACATGGGTATATTATAAGTTTTGAGGTCTTGGTGTTTCATCAAATGTAATATAATGGTGAATAAAAACATCAAATTACTTGAAAATAATAGGGATTTATTAGTCACATGAAGCGTCTTGTCATTGATTGCCTATGCACCAAAATGCCCACCTTCAAGTTCTTTGAGAAGAGGTGTTTAGAATATTTAGTGGTAAGAAATTAGGTAATGAGATATTTTTAAAGTTTTAAAATTGATATATATTATTGAATTTATAGTGTTGGAGGCTAGCTATTGAGATAAATTTTAAACTAAATTCAATAAAGGTGACTAAGTATTCTAGGACACAGTCCCTAAAAGTGGAAAATAAAGGCCCAAAAAGTTTTTATAGACCTTATAAAACATGCTCACAATGTGTTTCAAACATCTATATTGATAAATTTGATAACCAATAGTATCAAATATATCCATTCAAAAGAGGAAAATCAAATGAAGAAGATAAGATGCTTATTGAAAGGTCTCAAGGTTGCTTTAAAATACTAAATCTTAATGGTGATATCTACAGGTTTGGGAAATTGTGAATGACATTTTGGCACAAATAACATGAAACTTATCTCCATGAATATGTTTCAAAATATTCAAGAAAATTTTAATGGCACTAAGACCATTAATGGAGAAGTGATATGCTATTATTTTACTCCACTTGCACATCCCCGATCTATACACTAGGAAAATGATGACCTACAAGTAGATAGTGACCTATTTTGATGTTTTAATGATGTTCTCAAGGAATTTAATGTGATTGGAAGTACAAGAGACTTTTTTGACCTAAAAAAGATTCAATGGAATCTTTTATCATCATGAATAATCTAATTTGAATCATAATGACCTGCAAGAGGGTTGGAGGCAGGGGCAAGTTGATTGTCTTAGTCAAGGAGAAGGAACTCAATTTGAGATTTTGAAATACATGTAAAGGGTATGGAGAGGTTGTAGTGATGAAATAATTTTTTATCACTTTTTTCAAGTCATGATCACCCTAAGAAGCTTTAGACATGATAAATAAAAAGCCCCTCTCAACCCTAAATACACCTACAATCAACCTTAATGTGCATTTATAGTAGATAATGCTTCTAAAGGAGTGTAATCTTGATGAGAAAGGACATGAATATGAAGAAAATAATACTTTAACAATGAAATATAACTTTAATGAGAGAAATTGGAATCTTGAAACACTATTATAAATCTCATTAGAAGGCAAGAAGCACACAGTCCACATACCTTTCTAAACATAGTCTATCATGGAAAGTATGTCTTGGGTCTTTAGTGAGATGAATAGGCAAATGATGTAAAACACAGATCAAATTTTTTATAAGTTATGATAATGAGTCTGGGAAAATCATACCATATATATTTTTTTGAGATCATAGGGGAAATAGCCCCATTTTTGTCTCAGATAGGGGGTACTTCCCCTTATGCATGAAATTGGCAAATTTGGGGAATTAGGGGAAAAGAGTAAATAAGGGAATAGGTAAATATTTAAAATATGTTTTTTAAGTTGAGGAACTTAAATTAAAATCATGGAAACTAAACATAGAAGGATGAAACCTAGCAAAATGGTCTAGACTCCTAAGTTTGAAATTAGGTATGTTAAAGCCTTGAAAGGACCTAATGCCAAATAGGGGGTCAGTTTCCCTTCAAAGCTTGGGTAAGACATATAACCAATTTAATAATTTTTAAAATGTGAATTTATATTTTTGGGATCTATTTATGTAGGAAGAGTCATGAAGAAGGTCATTTCAAGCCTTAGGTTGCAGGCAGACTTGTGAAACAAGGTTTATGCCTAAGGCAAATGGTAGGTCAATTGCATTTATAACATTAAGATGATAATTCCAATGATTTGATAAAAAAATTTAGTATGATAATAGATATTTTTGAATTATTGAGAAGTAGGGAAAGCTTTAAGAGGTCATTTTTGGACTTTGAAGTATAAACATGCATACTAGGCACACTAAGACCTGGTGTTTAAAAGGGAATTTATTCATTATTTTGGCATTAAAAATTATTTTAAACATATTAAAACATGTTAATATAGCCACTATATAGGTTTATAATCCTTTATATTATATGGGAGACATCAAAGAAACTATTTTGGGTCTAAAAGTGACTCAGGCATATAGGAAACATGAAAACAAGCATGATAAGCCAAGTTCTAATGCTCATATCTTTTGTAAAGCCATGAATGGGATATAAAAGAGTTATATGGTGTTATAAAGGGTATTATATGCCATATTTGTTTATTTTTTTTCTCAATTTTAATCTCCAAACATTATGAACAATTGTTAAGAGGTCAAACTAACCTAAAGCCCTTATAAACCCTAGCTAGTGACTAGTTTGGTAATGTTGAGTTAGAAATATGGTATATGGTAATGTTTATCTCATGAAAATTGTTATAAATTTTAGATTAATCACCCAAGATGATCCACACTTTTATGTTTGTATGGACTTATATGGATGGGGGTAGAAATAGGCTTTTTCTCACTATTTTGTGTGTTGTGAAGGATAAAAGAGGATTTAGGAGATGAAAAAAAAATTAGAAGAAATATTGACACTTATTATAACTCTTAATGTTAACATAATTTCATGAAACAACTTATAAGTTCCAAAACGAACATTTTCAACTCAGCTAGTCAAATCTAGCATATTGGGCATGTTAGTGAAGAAGATGAAGAACTTTATGTGGACGCATTTTAAGGTTCACCTTATGTTTATAATGATATTTATGGTATTTAAAATTTTCATCCACTCCCTCCCTTAGATTTTTATGGATAATTGATGCCAATTTTGATCCTAAATGTGCAGGGTTCATGAAAGGGTAATTTTTTGGACATCAGATGACGATGGCTCCTTTTCAATTGATTATAGAAGACCATGAATGAAAAAAATAAATATAAATGAATTTATTATGTCCCTAAATTCCATTATAATCATTTTTAATATTACTCATCATTTATAGGATGTTAAAATAGAGCCAATCATGAATTTTTTCTATGCAAAAGAAGTTTTTTGCCACTTTGCATAACTTTGATGACTTGTATGGATACTTATAATTATAGACCTTGCATGGTTCATCAAAAATCTAATTCACATGCACAATTGACTCATTTTATTAGCTTGAAAAGTGCTCTTGTGACCCTTGGAACTCTCTCTCTCTCTCTCTCTCTCTCTCTAAGAGTTAGCTATTTTGGCATTATGTGGATGTTACACCTAAGTATGGTGAAGCCCTGATCATTTTTTTACATTTTCATCAATAAAATGACTAAATTTTACCTCTTCATTATTGTTCATATTTGTGTTGTACTTTAATTATGAATTTTTTATAGTGAAGACTATGGATTCCTAGCATGTGGTCTCATTCTTTCACCTTGTTTACAATTGGAAGTATCTTCTTTTTCAAGGCATGTGAAGTGTTTTAGGGGATGTGAAATGTGTAGTGAGTTAGTATTTTAATTATTTATATTCAATTCCTCTTGTATATTATTCCTATCTTTTCACATTCATTCATGACCTCATAATGTAGTATTGATGTGAGAAGATGAAAATTGAAGGAATGTATTTTAGTTTATTTCTTGGTCTCAAGTGTAGAATGAGATTGGTTGGAGGTCATGAAATTGATTTGGTGTATCAACCCCTTAGTTTATACTCTCTTTCAATTATATGTCTCTCTTTTCATCCCATAATAGTGGTACATCAAGGGAGCTAGCACTATTTGAGAGACTTACCTCATTCCTTACGCTGCCCACAAGCCTAAAGGTGATTTTATTGTGCCACTTGTATAAGGAGAGATTTTCATCTCCTAAAATGGTGAAAATATAAAGTGACAACATCTTTTGGAATGCTCTATGGGACTCTTATTCCAAGAGTTAGAATATTTTTGGTGTTGTGCTTCAACACCTCAGCCTTTTGAGGCATCTTTTCAAGCATTGAGCTCCATATTCCACCTCCACCAACTAGTTGTTTTTGTCATCATCCCATTACCCTTTGCCTTGATATAAATTTGGTGTGGGAACAAAAATAAGAGTATATAATTTTAAAGGAAAGATATATCTTACTTGAACAAGACATAACTCCTTGGTAACCTCATTGAGCTAGATCATCAGATTTCAAGATGCCTAGTCTTGGCATCACCAAAGAACAAATGGAAGACCTTGTAGCCATTAAGAAGAAAGATCATATTATTATAGTTAAACATCAATTTTAAACTTCTCAAGATATTTTAAATGATTAAGAATATGTAAGCTCTTGTATTGGATCTCCTTGCTTAGTTGATGATGAAGAATGTTTTCCTTGTGTTGAAGAGCCTATATTAAGAGAAGCGAATGAAGAAGAACATGCTCAAATAATAGATGATAAAGAGGACTTCATGAGTGTTTATGAGGAGGATATCACCATAGGGACTTTGGTAAACAAAAACATAAGTCACTAGCTTTTGCTTTCATATCTAAAGTGGAATGTACTATCAAGGAGGAAAGATACTTTCAATCCATCCCTTAAGAAGTGGTAGTCTTGGGAGAGTATCATGATTTCAAGATAGAGGAATTAACACTTAAAGATGTTCTAATCAAATATTAAAGAAAGGTGATTTAATGTGTAGAGATTTTATATTGGGTTGATGAGGAAGGATGACTTCCTTAATCCAAAGAAGAAGAACTGATCATTAATTATTTCATAACTTTGTAAGATATCACAAATGGACAAGGAAAAGTTCTTAATCATAATTTTAATGACTTGTTTAAAGTCATTGGATTAGGATATACTCCTCTTCAAGGAGGTTATGATCCTGTCAAAGATGAAGAAGGAAACATTGGTTCATAATTAAGTACTCAAAGGAAAAGCATTCCTTCAAATGTACCCTTTCAAGAATCATATGAATTTGATGATGACATGTTTGAAGTTATAAATATGGGATATTTTCCTATAAATAAATTGGTATAAACATATTATATCTTAAAGTATGGAACAAAATCCTATTGGCCTCGATCTTCTAAGGAATAATAAATCAATCCTCTTGGAGACATGCCTACTAAGGGGATACAAGTTGACTATAAAATGAAGAGTGGGAAGAAACATGAAGTGTGTGTACATGTTAAAGAGTAATATATCTACATTGGAGACTTATTTAAGGATGACCTACTTGATATAAGATCAAATGAAGTGCCAAAGAAGAGGTCTGGTCTATAAATCACTCAATCCAAAGAGAAGCATACTTGGCACTATGTTTCATCTCACCGTGAAGATGATTCAATAATTTTTCCTTTTGATCCTTGAAAGGAGGTATGTTTATTTTATAGTTGTGCATAATAGGTTTTTTCCCAATTCCTAAAGTGCTTGGAACAAATATGTGTGCCTTGTGTGTGTGCTTTCTTTATTGAGTGTGTCTTTCACTTTGTGTGGTTGAGGTAACCATTAGTTATATTGTCATGTTCAATGGTAAATAATGTTCCTTTATGTCTCAATCCTTATATTACTCTTAATTCCAATGGACTAATAAAGTTATTGGTCTAGTTAGTATAGCAGGCATACTACCACTATGAGTCACCAATTTGTGGACCAAATTTGACTTTTTAGTCAAATAAGGGCACCCATAGTAAAAAAATGATTTATAGCCATATAATGGTCTATAATATATTTAATGAGGTGTTTTATATGTTAATTTATGCGAATTAATGTTGTAGTAGCTTTAGTCAATTAGTTTCTAGGTTCATTTATCATTTTTGGGTCATTTGAAGGGTGAAAATAGTGCATTTGATACTTTGTACAAAAAAAGTTCAAGTGTAAAATAGTTTTATCATGTTACATGTGTCCTATGAGGTATATAGTAATTTTCACTAACTAAAATTTGTCATGTTACTTAGAAAACACAATTTCATTGAAGAAAAGAGTGAGTTTGGCACTTGTACAGACTCTTTGGGAAGCATGCCACATGGGGAGGAACATGGAATGTCTATCCATATTCATAAATATCAGATCCACAAATTTTTTGACATGTAAGTGCCAATTTGAGGCCAAAACTATTATTCTCATCTCTTGATTTTCTAGACAAATTGAAGTGACTTGCAAGTTTTTGCTTGGTACATGCAACTCATGGAGTTTCAGATCAAATGATTTATATAGGTTATTTTAAACTAAGATACATTAAAATAAATATAATAATTTTGAGAAATGGTCAAATATAATTCACGAATCATCCATTTGAAGTGGATTGTCCAAATTTGCTAGTTGTTTGGTGCACCCTTCAGGTTTTCCTTCATTTTAGAAAAATCTCTACAAAATAGTTGCTCATATTTTTTTAAAATTATGTTGGCCATGTATAATTACACCTAGAATTATTTTTTTCAGTTTTAAAATTATTTATATCAACTAATAACCATGAAATTGTAGACTAGTCTCTTTTGATACAATATGTAGTTCTTTATCATTTCAAATGTTCATGCTTTGGCAATGGATTCAAGGGGATATGATAGTTTCCTTATTATTTTTACAATTTTATTTTAATCCCATTTCCATTAAATTTAATTCTTCAAAGTATGCCTCATGATAATGACTTTCAAAAGGATCATGTTACTTGTCTAATCTATAACTGTCACTCACAACTAGTTATAGGAAATCATATGTTTGAGATATTTATGCCATGATCACATGGGTATATTTTATGTTTTTATTCCTTGGTGTGTCCTAAAATTTCATATAAAGGTTAATCAAACCTTAAAATTAATTGCAAAGAAGAGGGATTGAATAGTCACATGAAGCATCTTCTCACTAACTACCTATGTACCAAAATGCCCACCTTTAGGTGCATTAAGAAAAGGTGTTAAAATTATTTATTGGTATTAAATTAGGTAATGAGATACTTTTAAATTTATAAAATTTATATAGTTTCATTACATACTAGTGTGGGAGGCTAGCTATTGCGAGCAAGTTGAAACTACATTCAAGAAAGGTGACAAGGAATTTTTGGACAGAGTCCCTAAAGGTGGAAAATAGATGCCCAAAAGGTTTTCATAGACATTAAAAATCATTCTCATAAGGTTTTAAAAACATATAGATTGATAATTTTGGTAAAACATACTATGGAATATATCCATGCCAAAGAGGAAAATCAAATGATGAAGATAAGATGATTATTGGAAGGTCTCAAGGTTGCTTTAAAACACTGAATCTTAACAATGATATCTACAAGTCTGGGAAACTATGAATTAAATTTTGACACAAAGAATAACATCAAGCTTCTATCCATGATGATGTTTCAAAATATTCAACTAAATTTTCATGGAACCAAGACCATTAAGGGAGAAGTGATATGTTATTGTTTTACTCCACTTGTACATCCTCAACCTATACATTGGGAAAATCATGACCTATAGGTAGATAGTGAGCCATTTTGATGTTTTACTAATGTCAGAGGGGAATTTAATGTGATTGAAAGTATAAGAGATATTATGTGACCTCAAAATTCCTCAAGGGAATATTTTATCATCATGAATAAGCTCATTGGAATCATAGTGACCTATAGTATGGTTAGAGGTAGGGATAAGTTGACTATCTCAATCAAGGATAAGGAAATTAGTTTGATATTTAAAAATACATGTAAAGGGTTTGGAGAGGTTGTATTGATGAAAAAAAAAATATAACATTTTTCAATTCATGATCACTTGAAGGAGCTTCGGACATGATAAAACAAACCCCTCTTAAACCTAAATACACCTACAATCAACCCCAATGTGCATCTAAAATAGATAATGCTTCCAAAGGAGTGTAATTTTGATGAGAAAATACATGAATATGAATAAATTTAAGGATATAATTGGGATTCTTTAAAAACCATTATAAATCTCATTAGAAGGCAAGAAACACATAGTCCACATACCTTTCTAAACACAGTCTATCATGCAAAGTCTGTCTTAGGTCTTTGGTGACATGAAGAGGCAAATGATGTCAAATAGGGATAAAAATTTGTACAGGGCATGTTCATGAGTTTTTTTAAATCATATAATATATTTTTTTTGAGATCATAGGAGAAATACCCCCTATTTTATCTTAGATAGGGGTATTTCCCCTTGTACATGAAACTGGTAGATCTAGAGAACTAGTGAAAAAGAGTAAACCAAAGGATAGGGAAATATTTCAAAGAGGTTTTTTAAGCTGAGGAACATAAATTAAAATCATGTAAAATAAACATATAAGGATGAAACTTAGAATAATGGTCTAGACTCCTAATCTTGCAGGTAGGTCCATTAAAGCCTTAAAAGGACCTAATGCCAAATAGGGGGTCAATTTCCCTTCCAGACTTATTTAAGATATATAACCAATTTAATCAAGTTTAAAATGTTAATTTATATATGTGGGACTTACTTATTTATTAAGATTAATCAAGAAGATCATTTTGAGCCTTAAGTTAAGGTAGAATTGTGAAATAATATTTAAGCCAAAGTCAAATGGTAGGTAAATTGCATTTATAACTTACTATGATCATTAAAATGGTTTGATACATTTTTTTTATGATGGTAATATATTTTTTTTAACTAATAAGAATTATGGAAAGCTTTAGGAGGTCTTTTTCGACTTTGATGTACAAACATGCATACTAGGCACACTAAGACCTCATTTCTAAAATGGAAGTCATTGATAATTTTATAATTAAAAATGATTGTAAAAATAGTAAAACATGTTAATAGAGACACTATATAGGTTTTTAATCCTTAATATTACATGGGAGACATCAAATAAACCATTTTGGATCTAAAATCAACTCAAGCATACAAAAAACATGAAAACAAGCATGAAGAGACAAGTTTTAATGCTCATATATTTCACGAAGACATGAGTGGGAGATATAGGATATATGGGGTGCTATAATGGGTATTATAGGCCATTTTTTTAAATTTTTTCTCAATTTGAACATCCCAAATTATGAACAATCATTAAGAGGTCAAACTAGCCAAAAAACCCTTGCAAACCCTTGCTAGTGACCAGTTTAGGAAATTTGAGTTAGAAAGCTGGTATGGGTGAATGGTTAGATCATGAAACTTTTAGGAAATTTTATATTACTCACCCAATATTCTCTACACCTTTTTGGTTGTATGGACTTGTATGGATGGGTGCAAGAAGAGGATTTTTCTCACTATTTTATATGTTATGCAAGATACAGGAGGAGTTAAGAGATGAAACCAAGTTTTTAAAAAATAATAAAACTTATAATAAATTTTAATATTAATATAATTCCATGAAACAACTTATATGTTCCCTAACTAGGTGTTTTAACTCAACCAATCAAATCTAGCATATTGGGCAAGCTAGTGAAGAAGATGAAGAACTTTATGTGGAATCATTTTAAGGTGTCCATGATGATTATAAGTATATGTAGGGAATTTAAAATTGTCATCCACTCCATCCTATGGAAATTAATGGATAAATTATGGCAATTCTGAGGCCAAGTGTGCAGGTTCATGAAAGGGCAATTTTCTAGACAATAGATGATGATGGCACCTTTTTAGTTGATTCCAAAAGACCAAGAATGAAAAAAATTCATTGATATTAATTTACTATGTTCCTTAATTAAATTAAATTAATTTTTAATTCTCCTAATTATTTATATGACATTCAAATAGATCTAATCATGAAGGTAGTTTTTTTGTGCCACTTTGCATAACTTTGATGACTTGTATGGACACTTGGACTTATATAACTTGCATGGTTTTTATAAAATACTCTTAAAATTCATAATTAAATCCTTTTATTATATTTAAAATTTTCCTTGTGACCCTTTTACTTCTCTCTTTCTCTCTCTTTCTCTTAAACTTTATAAGAGTTATCCATTTTCGCATTGTATGGATGCTTCACTTGAGTATGGAAAAGCCCTAATTATTTATATATTTTTTGATAAATAAAATTACTAAGTGTTACCTATTTATTACTATTTATAAGTGTGTTACACTTGAATGATTAATCTTTTTTAGTGAAGACTATGGATTCTTAGAATGTGGTCTCATTCTTTCACCTTGTTTGCAGTTGGAAAACTTCTTCTTACAGAGCATGTGAAGTGTTTAATGGGATGTGAAATGTTGAATGAGTTATTATTTTCATTTTTTCCATTAAATTCCTCTTCTATATTCCTCCTATATTTTCAAATTTATTCATGATCTCATAATGTAGCATTGATGTGAGAAGATGAAGATTGAAAGAGTGTATTTTAGTTTGTTTCTTGGTCTCAACTGTAAAATACAATTGGTTAGAATTAATAAAATTGATTTGGTGTATCACCCCATTGGTTTATATTTGATTTCAATTATCTATCTTTATTTTCACCCCCCAAATTTATTATTAGGTTGAATCCATAGTGGTACATTAAGGGGGATAACCCTATATAGAGACTCACCTCGTTCCTTAGGCTACCCACAAGCCTAGAGGTGATTCCATTGTGCCACTTGGATGAGGAGATATTTTAATATCCTCAAAGGGTGAAAATATAAGTTACAATAGGTAGATTGGTACAATAAAAATTAAGATGTACCTACCTTCCCAAGATGTGTTCCCTGTTCCTTAGGACCCCTGATAGAGTCATCCATATAATGCAAAGATTGGGTACTTGCATGAGAAAGTAGGTAAAACTAAAAGATTTTTTTATTCTCATTTTATAATATACTATCCTAACACACCTGAATGTACCTTGGCTCTATCATGATTCCAACTTTGGAGTTTGAGATTTGACTAGAAAAAGGATATGTGCTTTGAATCATGTATTTTAATGTGATTAGACCTTTAAGAATTTTTAATTTTTTGCCTTTTTTTATCAATGTTTTTGGTTAAAATATTTTGATTTAAAATATTTTAAGGCTTTTTAATATTTCTCCTCCATACAAACTTATAATTACTAATCATGAGAGATAAAGTGATACACACAAATGAGATGTAGGATTAGGCTAAAGGAAGCTAAGTAATTAAAAACAAGACTGACTAGGACACTTAGGCTTAACAATGAACCAACATGTTATCTCAAGTATCAACCATGTATATGCTTATTTTTTTTAAAAAAATTAATAAAGGAGATCCAAAGTGGACCAGTGCAAGGAAAATATAATGATATGAAATTATTTATTAAATGATCACATGGTAATAGGAAAAAGGACTAAAGGGAATGAGGTTTGTATAACCAAGTCACATTGATAATTAGTCATGAAAAAATGAAGATAAAAAATAAAAAAATCATGAAGATAAAATAATGGAATTTTAAAGAAAGAAACTTGGGAAAGAAATAGAAATCAATGATAAGGAAAAACATCCATAAGTGAATGTAAATGACATTACAATCAATGTAGAATGCAAAAGTAAAGTTACCATGTAATATAAATAATAATTTGACACAATGTCAAATAAAATAACAAATAGATAAAGATAATATTATAACACACATCCAATCCAAATTAAAATGTAATAACACCATGCATGTGTTTATAAATACTAATAAATTTGTCTATATAAGGATGAATAAGGGTTTCATGCATCTCAAGGATAAACAAGTTATAGGGATCAAGGTACCTAGCAAAGTGGTAAGGACTATTGATAACACTATCCATGATCATACTCTTATGAGGTTATTTAGAAATTAGATGTGTTGGAGCCACATATACCTGAAGATAAATAGGAAAATACCAAAATTAGGAAATATAAACAATGAAACATGAGAAGATACATGAAAAAACTAAATCAAAGAAGAATGATAATGGATAATCTTAGCATCACGAGCCTAAATAAGATCACCTAGGAATGGATCATCTAAGGAATAACCATAATCATAGTCATGTGTGTGAAGATCAATGACACACAAAGGGATAAATTTGTCATCTGATGAAGTGTGATGAATAAAATGTTGAGTCCTAGTCAAGACAACGATAATATCATCACAAGGAATGAGACTGCAAAGAATCAAGAAGATAAAAGATGAGATGAGGTGAGAGATAAGAAGTTTTAATATTGAGATTGATATCATCAGGCTCATCATCATCAAAATCTAAGAGGTTAGGGGGAATATTACTAGTGATTTTGAGATGACCATTATAACCTCAAATGGAATTAATGGGAAAGTTGAATCATTTAGACTCACATAATGGAACACTCAGCAAAGGTTAAATACTAGGTATTTTGAAGACACCATGGTCTTAGAATTGTTTAAAATTCTAAGGGAAGTGTCACCATAAATCCTATAGATAGATCTCTTGTGATGGAATTTAATGCATTGGTAGGCAAAATAAACAACTTCTCTCATATGGTGAGTCCACGGCCTACCAAACATGATGTTATAACAGAGAAAAGTTAAATATCATTAACTTCATAGAAATGGTGATAAGTGGAATGGTAATGGGAATATATACAAAACCTATGGGAGTAATTTTTCTTTGGTCATATCCTTAGCATGTGTTGTGTATGGATTTGAGATTGCATTCATAATATCTAAGGGTTTTGATAAAATTGAGGGAGGCAACACAAGTACTGAAACCCTCATCAATAAATGCATGCTTGACTTGTATATCAAAAAATAGACACTAATTAATAGAGGAGGGTGATGATAATGAATTAGAATCTCATTAGGAATCATACAAGTGATGGAAAGTTTTAAGGAAAGAGAATTGTTCATTATTTCATCAACATGCATGGACATCTCTTCACATTTTTGTCATATGCTATCTTTAGATCTAGTTAAGGTTACTTCACATCATACTAGGAGAGGATAATGGATGTTTATTATGAACAAGAGTTACATAAGATAGCTTCTATGATGTGGGGAGGTCTTCATAAGCTCAATAAAAGGAATTTGGAATGGGAGGTTAGTGGTTTCCATGATGGGATACCACTAATCATAACCCATAATAAGGTTGTTATAAATAGGTGCATAGATATTAGTGAGGTCCTTAGAAGGATGAGTTTAAGTCAATTATAAATTTTTTGATAAGAATAATATGGTTTAGAACAAGGTTATAAATTATGTTGTGAAGATGAATCAGTTCATTCAGGTTGGAGTTGACAATTGGTAGAAGAAGTTTTAATAGAAGTTTGATTATCATTGATGTTAGGTAAAGAAGATGGAGGGATGGTAAAAATATAATGGTAAGTGTTATATAAGAGAGGAATTATAATTATATCATAAAATTTTATAAGGTCATCTTTCCCTAACTCATTTAAGTGAGTTGGAGAAGAGTCGTAGATAACATAAAATGTTTGAGACAATGGATGGGTGTAGATAGGTTGAGGATCAATAAAAGAAACCACCCTTAAAATATTAGTCATGTTAACCAAATTATATTTATAATTTGGGTCAAAAAAACTTTTTTACATTTTTGGTGGAAGGGGTGGTCTTATCTTGGGTATCTTGATTAGGTTGGTGATTAGGAAGAGGGTCTTTATAGATAGCCAAATGAGGATTAGCTTGATTCAAGGCTTGAGATTTAGTATGTGTTTCATGAGCTTTAAAATTAATGTCATAGGATTTTTTATACTTTTTAATTATTTAATCATAATAAAAAATTATGAAGCTACCTAAAATTCTCATGAGAATGACCCCAACTATCATGAAACCAACAAAACTTGTCAGGATCATACCAGGATTTCATAGGACAAGAGGGATCAAGTTCTCATGGTAGATGCATAGTTATATGTTTAATTAATTAAACTAAGGATAATTTTTTTTCACATTAACGGTATTAGGTTAAGATAAATAAGTATTGGTGCATTTTTTATAAGGGGGAGCTGGTTCTAAAGATTGGTTAGGAACAATAGTTTGAATAGTGTGAATGTTGTCATAAGAATCCATGACACCATTATTGGTAGTATTATGATTTTTATTATTGAGTAATATGTGAGGACCCACATAAGGTTGGGGTGGATCAAATTAATGGATAAGTAAATATTTACAATTAGCTTAGTCAATAGCCTCCTCCAAAGTATGTGAAGAGTGAGTGCATACCTGGTATTGTAACTTAAGAAAAATAGCATTGGTAAATAGATGAAAAAGGTTAACATTAGCCATGTTATGTTCACATTTATTGGACAATATTTTCCACCTTTTAATAAAATATTTGGAAATTTCATTTTCAATTTTTTTACAATTTATAAAGTGGGCCAAAGTATTTTTAGGAATATCACTAGTTTTGAATTCATGAACTAAAGCATTCACAAAATATTCCAAACTAGTAATAAAATGAGTTTTATGTTGGTTGTACCAATATAAAGCACTACCCATGGGGGTTTTTGTTAGGATATTGGTAGTGGAAAATGTATTTAATTTGACACAATTATTATAAATATTTTCAAATGTTTTTAGATGAAGGGTATGATTAGTTGATCCATTATAAGAAATGGTAGGGTTGATACCTCCTATATCAATATTAACAATTTGAGTGGTAAGATGTTCATTTCTAAAATGCTTAATGGTTTTGTTGACCAAAGGAGGTTGAGGGATAATATTAAGTTGGAAATATAGAATAAGAGGTGGGGGATCATTTTGATTATGCATGCCCCATAACATTAGTTGAGGATGAGTTTTAAGATGGAGAAGATGATTTTGAATTTTCATCATTTAATTTGTATTTTGATCTTGAAAAGTATTAATTTGATTAAGTGTTTATAGAATGAGTTGGTGGGTTTTATTATCATTATTTAAAGCATTAAAATTGGAAGGAGAGGCTTGGGTACCACTATTGGTTTTTATAGGAGATTGAGAGAAACTGTTATAATATGAGGCACTAGTGGAAAAATTTTCCTATGTGGAAAAAAATGGAATACTAAAGGGATGAGAAGATGAATCACTAGATTCATGATTACCTTATTTATTAAACAATTCACTGGTCGAAGAATTAACAAGAGTGGGTCTTATAAGAGGCCCACTAGATGTAGAAATTGTCTTGTTAGTGGAGATACTAGGAATAAAGGTAGAAGAAGTTAAAGAAGAAGAGGTCATGTTTTGAGAGGGTGTCATAATCAAGGGAAGAGGATGAGAATAAAATAAATTAGTACCCCTAAATCCATTTAATAATGTTGGAGAAGGTGAATGAAGCTCTTTAAATTGACCACTAGTCATGAGATGGTAAATGGTAGAAGGAATTTTTCCTTGATGTTGAGGAAATTTATAGATAAAGAATAGAATTTTAGGGGTATACTCTAATTTATGTTGATATTCTATTGAGAAGAGAGGATTATGATATGAAGAGGAATTAGGAGGGGTCCCATATTTCATTATGTGAATGGATATATGAACATTACTCTCATAAGAGAGAGGAGCCCTACTCTGTTAATGGGAGACCCTATGAGGATTGGTAAAAATCATCATGTATATTGAATTAAATTCAGTATTGTCTTTAAATATAAAGTTCATAATGAAGGAAAAATAATAAATAGGGAAACAAAGATGTAAAGCACAATAAAATAAGAAGTGACATAAACTATACAAAGTCAACTAGGTCAACCTAATATAGAAAATAAGGTCTAAAAAGCTAATGAAAGAGGAATATAAGGTCAGCTAGGTCAACCTAGTTCTATATCTTGGACAAAAAGTAAGAAGGAAAAGATACAAAGTCGACTGGATTGACCTAGATCTATATTGAAGGGGCAAAAAATGATATTGTGTTGATAGGGTCGACTATGTAGAATAATTTTATAATTACTTAAGAAAGCAAGAAATTAAATGGAACACATAATCAATTAGATCAATGAGGTTAATCTAATTAAGGTACACAACAAAAAACCTTGCACCAATGTTGGCTATTGCAAGTTTTTACAATAAAACATAAAATTGAGAAAAGAACAAGTAGTCAACTTGGAAAGTAAAAGATAACTAAGTTGTAAACTTGAATGTTGTTAGATTATTAGAATATATTTTTAGATGTGATAGTAAGATGGTTATAAATAAAGGAACTAAAAATTAATATATGGATGGTTTCAAGATGTTTGGGCTAAAAAAGATCTATATTTGCAATGATACAGGCTTGGTATTGGGTCATACCCCCTCACTTCACACACTATAGTGTTAAGGGTGTTAGGTGCTTAGCCAAAATATGTAATTAACCACATGTTTATACTTGGCCAAAAAACCAAGTCAGCTTCCCCCTTGGTGATGAAATCTAAGTAGGTTAGCCTTGGGTAGATAATTGTTAAAATACATTTTTAGATTTTATGATTTGGTAGTGTGTGCATAAAAGATAATATAAAAAATAAAGTGGTATATTAAAAAATACCTAATTAGACTAAATTATATATTATAAGCATAAAATAAAAAATAAATCAAAGTGTGAGCTAATTACTAACATATAAGTGTTAATTCTAATTTTAAAACGTATTATAGTTTCAATTTAGTCAACAATGTATGCAAATAATACATAACAAGGTTGATAGTGTCACCTCTGTATTGCTGAAGCAAAGATCTAAAAATTAACTATATCGACAAGGTTAACTTAGATTTATAGATACAATATAGAATTTAAAATTACATTGATAGGGTCAACTTAATTGACCATATAGGGGTAGTTTTAAAGACCACAAACTATGAAAAATAAGACTATAAAGAGAGAGATAGAAAGATAGAAAGTAACATTGGTGGGTTGGAGGATACATAGAAGTGAGATTGTTATTGAAGAACCTTGACTAACACTTTCAAATTCTACTAATTATGTTGACTGGGTTGACCAAGCTTTACAAAACCCTATTACTAAAAACTTGAAAAATGTATTACATTGATAGGGTTGACTTATTATGTTGAACTAGACATTTAAACATCTAAAAATATTTACTATGTCAATTAGGTCAACCCAATAGCATAAACCTAGTAAAAACCCTACAAAGATAGAAGATAGTCATTTTGATGTGACTATGTGTTAATCATATGATTAAAATTTAGTATTATGTCGCTAAAATTGACCTAGTATAAAAAATATATGATAATAAAAATTATAGTATAATCAAACAAGTGAAACAAACTCTACAAGGGTTATATTCACATAAAGTTCACTAGAATGTATGAAATCATAAATGCATCATGTTTATAAATCAATCCTAACTTAGAGAATATAGATCATACCATACACTTCTGATTGGGGACAAATTTGTTAATTAGGGAACATGAGCAATATGGGGATCTACTAGACCTAATTAGGGGATCTCTTACCATAATACACCATTATAAGAAGGGTTCCAAAGCCTCTAGCCTAACACCATCATGTAATCACCCTAAGGGGGGTCTTGGATTTTGATCTTTCACCTAAACTAATAACAAATAAGTTAAATCTAATATAATACTCACCAAAGCTTTTGCCACAATGTAGGGGTTAGAAACAATAAAATTAAATGTGCATAAGAGACATATACTCATGTCAATGTATACATACTCTTAATTCATGTAATCAAAGTAAAAATGCATATTTATCTACTTTTACAAAGGAGAAATAAATTTAGGAATACTTACCTTTGAAGATGAACCCATCAATCCTCAACCTCTTCCTTGGCCAAGGTGATTCACAAGAGGTTTTTTTGGTATGTAAGGATGACAAATAAAATTCATCTCTGGGATAAATAACCTACCAATACATCCAAAAGACTTATCCACAAGACAAGATTTATATATCCAAGGAAAGTATGGATCCCTAAGCTTTGATTCTCAAGTAGAATGGTTAATAAGTAGATGTTCATTCACTATTATTATTCTTCTCATAATAAATGATGGAAATAAACATGTGCATATAGGTGTATTTTACTCTAAACTCTTTCAAAAATTTAGGTTGATAGGGTCAACCCAGTTGACCTAACACAATTTAAAAAAATAATTCACTACGTCATGAGCTAGATTGGACAAAGGCCAAACTAATTCCCAAGTGAAAATAACCTAAAAATATATAGGGTTGACCTAATTGACCTAGTATAATTGACTAACAAAAGGGGATTATGGTGAGGAATAAGAAGATAAAATGTAGAAAATGACTATAAAGGTCACACCAAATAAGAACAAGCTTAGGGATAACAGTTTTAGGAGATAAGTGTGTAAATAAAAAGTGTTAAAAAGGACAATAATCCTATGAATAACCAATGGTTTACCCCCATTTCCTGGTGTACCCCTTAAGGCATGCGCTTAGAGAGATTGAGACTCAACAGGTTCCTAGAAGATATAAAGTATTAGTAATAGATAAAGTTTTCCAAATATTATGTGTATATAGACTAAAACATCCCCGATGAAGGAGGCAACTGAGAAT
The DNA here is from genome assembly GCA_037957365.1 of Torreya grandis. Lineage (NCBI taxonomy): Eukaryota > Viridiplantae > Streptophyta > Pinopsida > Cupressales > Taxaceae > Torreya > Torreya grandis. The sequence continues at coordinate 51,355 of JARHVA010005581.1, forward strand.
ATGATCCTCAACTTTCTAGAAGAAATAGTCATGAGGTTTGGTCCTCCCAAAATGATCATTTATGATAATGCAAAGTCCTTCCTCAGCTCCAAGATTTTAGAATTTCTGCTCTAAAATAGTATTTTACTTAAGACTTCATAGAACTACTACCTACAAGGAAATGGGTTGGTTGAATCAACCAATAAAAACCTCATCATGTTGATCAAGAGAATGGGTGATGAATAATAGTGTTAGTGGCATATGCATTCGAAAACAACCCTATGGGATGATTGAATTATTCCTAACTAGATTTTAAACACATCCCTATATGAGCTAGTATATGGGAAAGAAATGGTAATGCCCACATCAATAGAGATTATTGCTTTACAACTTTTGAAAGTTATTAAAATAGAAAATAATGGAGTGATGTAAGTTAAGTTGATATAATTTCTCAACCTCTAAGAGGTGAGAGAACAATACAATAACACTGAGGGAACCCAATACCACATAGTAAAGTGGTGGTTTGAAAAGAAGATGTCTAACCCAATCTTTAAGCCAGGGGACTTAGTCTTAATTATGATGAAAGGGCCATGAAGCCAAGCCATCATGTATAATTTTATTCCCTATGGAAGGTACCCTTTCACATCATTAGCGATAGGCAAGGTAATACATTTGAGTTAGAAGATATAAAAGGTAACTCCTTATAGATTTTGGTTAATGAAATCCACTTAAAACAATTCAACTAATTTAACAGTTTTCCATTCTACATAATTAGTTATTTTTAGTTAGTTTCCATTTTGTTTATTAGTTTCCATTTCTTTATTGTTGTTTCCCTCAAAGAATAAGTGTCATTGGTGAAAGTTATTTGTCTTATTTCCAAGTGTACATGCCTTGGCTTCCTTAATTTTGAATCATCCACTGATAAATGGCAATTTATCCCAATCCCCTTTCCATTAATGATAGACACTCCCAATTACATGATTTTCTATTAGAATCATCATAAATTTGTTATGAGTGGCTCCTCAAGCATGTGTGCTACCCTTAAATTTTTATAGGGTGCCCAGATTCAAACAGTTTCATGATGATTATAGTAAGAAGTGTTGGATTATAAATACATCTCTTGTCAAAAAATTAAATGCCGAAGAGTTTTTAGGAGAATCGAGCAATTTAGAATAACACTTTGAGCCAAAATAATTGAGTGAAAAACTAAAAAGAGTTTTGGGTAGAAAGTTGATATCTAGTGTTTTCCTTATAGCAGAGTGAATTGTTGAAAAGAGTTATAAAATGGAAACTTCTACATCCTCTTCTAGTAACATAGGGCATCCTATAAAGGAGAGGATCCATAGATCTTGTGGTCATAGGGACCTTCCACCATAGTATGTAGTAAGCAAATCATATGGTTCCACCTTCACATAGCCAAATCCAAAAGTTGCAAATGTCAAAAGCATCACCAAAGGGAATTATAAGGAGCCCTCATTGGTATTTGATTATGAACATGGGATCATAGATCCAAAATTGGCAAAGAACATAAATAGCCTAACTAACAGAAATTCTCAAAAAAGTTCAAAATAATGACTTTAAGTTGTTTAGATATATAATTTAAAGGTCTACACTAACCCAATACATGGTGCCTCTTATACACCTGTACCCAGAGATCATTACCTTATGTGTAGATAGATATGATGCCAACACTGGTATTATTAGAGGTAATAACCACCTAAAGGTGGACATCAAAATAGATGAAATAAGGGAGACACTCTAGCTCTTGAGTGACCCCAATGTAAACATCTATAGGATGGTGAGATTGTAGAATGTGTGGGATACCTATGTACATAACCCAAAGTTCCTTAACTCACTTATCTATTGAAATTACATGAAATCACCACCTCTACCCCTTTATCTCATGAGATTTGTGGCATAAGACATGAAATATGCCTTTTCTATGTTAGAATTTATATTCAAGATGGACTTAGATGTTAATGTCCATGATTTCCAATTAGGTGCAGTCTTCCTTTCAAAGATAGTAAATAAGGATAAGACTTACAAGATGGAATTTTTTGATGACATAACCTCCATTATTCATAATGAGCGAGTGAATTTCTCAACATAAAATACCTTTAAGTATTCCTTCTTCCTCATCCACCTGATTCTATATCAGAACTCCTAGTTTTTATATCCATACTTCACCTTCAATGTCATTGAAACATGCACCCTTATTAACATGGTGATCCCTATCTCCATGTAGACCCACATCTTGTCAACAACACATTATTACTATGAGTTTTCATAATTCTTCCTATCTTCATTCTTTATCAAGCACAATCAAGAACCCATAACTTTAAAAATGATAGATTGTTAGAGATCATGGCTCACTAGTAATAGGATTCTTGTTGATTAGTTATTTAGGGCACATTTCACATTCATCTGGGTCCACAAATTTAAGGAGTCATTCTAGGTCCTACACCTTCTTGTAGATTAGACCCTAGCCCTGGAGTTGGCTCACCAACTCAATATAGTGGACTCTATATATGGCACAAATAAAAATAATAAGGCCCTATATGATTTCCCCTTATCAAAAAGAGGCATAATAGTGGTGAAAAGGTCATAAGAGTACCTTCTTGTGATCAATATAGTAGAGCTCAACCTCAACCAATTTAAATATTAGTAAAGATATGACCCAAATGGTCACATTTATGCTCTAAGGACCATTGCCCATTTTAAACATAAGATATGGCCATATTGTTAGGTTGTGGAGCTAAAAGCTTCACCAGGATGCAAATTTGAGGAGGTTGTTGAGTTGAAAGCAACCGACATCAGTCTAATCAACTGACATTGGTCATCTTCAATGTTTGCAGTAACTGACATCGATTATGGGTCAGTTGACATCAGTTAAATAGGCACTGACATCAGTAGCCTACATGTGTGTGCATCTCCAGAACTGGTCTAATTTTAGACAGACAATTAGTTTGCATGGTAAAGATTAATTTTAGTCTTGGAGATGTGGTTCTAATTATTGTAATTAGAAGTCTAATTATTGTTTGTATGGGATGTATTTAAGAGACCCATGGGGTATATTGTAAAGTGTGTTAGATAGAGAGAGCAAGGTTAGCTCCTTCAGAGGGAAGAGAGCAAGGTTAGATCCTCATAGTGCCACAGTGCCAAGTGTGTATGATCAGGTAGATCTATGGGAGAGCAAGATCTGGTAGAAGATCCACAAGGGTGCTGGTGTGTAAAATTAGAAGGGTTCTATCCAAGGGAGAATCATAAGGACTTGGTGAGGCAAGGACAAGGGTTCTTTCAAGTGTGTAAGATCTAGGTTAGTAGGTGTACAAGGCCATGTTGATCTATGGTATAACAAGATCAGGTGAGAGCTACATGGTAAGTAAGGTTGGTTGATTTTCAAGTGTGTGTGTGAGAGAGAGATCTAGGTTTGCAGGTGTGTAAAACTAGGTTGATCTGTAGGTGGTAGCAAGATCAAGGAGATCAAAAACACAACAGGTAGCAAGATTAGGTGAGATCTACTTAGAGTAAATGGTGTACTCAGACTTGGAGTATGTTGAGTACTTGGTGGACTAGCAGTATTGTTAATGACTGGTGGACTAGCAGTATTGTTACTAACTGGTGGAGGTGAACAACAACTCTATGTTTGAGTTGTTTGTTGTGACCGTAGTTGAGAGAGAGAACTCTTGAAGGAGATTATTATATGACCTAGAGGTGTGGGAGACCTAGAGGTGTGGGAAGAGTGTGGCATCTCTTCATTGTATTTCCTTCTAGAAGAGTATTAATACAATTGGGCATTGTCTCTCATAGTTTGTGTTGTTTCTGATTTCTAGTTACTTATTACTTCTAGTTAAATTTCATGTTTAGTTGCTTATACAAGGTAATAAAGTGTGCTCTTAGTGAGAAAGGATATTGAAAAAGTGGTATCAGAGCTAGGATCACCAAGTGATACCATTGACAAGTGGTATTAGAGCTAGGGTCGTAGGTTCATAGAGCCTGGTTCGGAGCAGGTTTGTGTTTAATTACAGGTCACTCTCAGGGGTTTCTGATTGAGTGGGAGTATAGAAATGGTAGAATAAAGTAAGCTAAGAATGGAGGAATTCAAAAGTAAGAATGATCAATTATGGAATTATGGAAAGAAAGAGCAGGTAAAGAAAGATTGTTGGTTGGTTGAAGATCAACGTGAAGGAAATGAAGAAGCAGATGTTGTAGGGATTGTTGCATAGGATGCTCTTGTATGTTCCTTGGATAAAGTAGAATCTTGGTTTATAGATTTTGTTGCCTCTTTCCATGTAGCCCCAAATAGAGTATTTTTCTAGGTTAAGGTCCATGGAGACTTTGCAAAGATTTATTTAGGGGTTGGTGAGCCTTGTCAAAGTATTGGCAAAGGGGAAGTGCAGCTGAAATTATAGATGGCCAACACATGGGTGTTGAAGGATGTCATGCAGGTCCCAATTCTGAAGAGGAGGTTAATTTATTCAAGAAATTTAGGTGATGAGGGATGCACAGTAACTCTCACAGTGGATGCACTTGAACTAACATGTGGTAAGAAAGTAGGTATTCTTTATCTATCTACTTGTATTACTGATTCTCCTTCTATTGCAAAGATGTGGCTTTGTAGGCTTGGTCACATGAGTAAGAAGGGGATGCATGTTCTTAAGAGAAAGTCAGATGTCTTTGAAAAACTTAAGAACTGGAAAGCCTTGGTTTTCTTGGAGGAGATGATGGATAGAGATCAGCTGAGGGGACTGAATAACTCTGAGCAGGGTAGTTTGGATAGGGTTTTGATCCAAAGTTAGCTCATGGGTAAAAAGTCATCACTCATAGGGAAACATAATTACCAGCATCGGTTAGGTGGAACCAATGTTGAAAATTCAGGGACCGGTGTCGGTCATGTGTAGACTAGAGTTGGTGGTGTCAGGCAGGTGGCTACCAATGTTGGTCAGAGAACTAACATTGGCAACCAAGAGGACACTGACATTGGTCAGGGGACTGGCATCACTGATCAGGTGGATTTGACATCAGTCGGGTGCAAACTAGGATCAACTAGGGAATGGATTTTGGGTAGATAGTAAGCTGTCAAGGAGTCTCAAATGCCCACGTGGAGGACTAAAAGGTTAAGTACGCCTCAAATTCATTATTCACCTTCTTTATACTTATTTCTCATCATAGAGTAGGTAGGATCCAGGAAATAGTAGGAGCATGGCATGAATGAGGAATTTGATTCCTTGGATGAGAACTAAATAGGAGATTTGGTAGAGTTGCTAGCTAAGATAAAAGCACTAAAAGATGAATGGATTTCTTGGCTAAAGAAGAGAGAAAATGGACATGTGAGATGAAAGGCCAGGTCATATGGCCTTGAGCAAGCTCTAGGATAGTGGTACAGGTTTGATAAGTGTATGACAAAGCATGGCTTTAGTCAATGTCACTATAACCATTATGTTTATTTTACCAGGGTGGATAATGGTTGCGACATTATCATGTTATTGTATTTGGATGACATGCTTGTTATAGGTTCATACATGTAGGGATTTGCTGAGCTAAGGGTAAAATTAGTTCAGTGGTGTGCCAAGAAGGATTTAGGAGAAGCAAAATTCTTTGGCATGAGTATTCCTAGAGACAGAGAAGATCACAAGTTGATGTTGTCTCAGGATGCTTGTGTGAATAAGGTAGTGGTGAGGTTCAATATGTAGGATGCAAAACTAGTTAGCACACCTATGGATGGATAGTTCACATAATAGTGTCCCCAATCACATGATGAGATTAAGTACATGTGTACTAGACCTATTTTTTCCCTAATAATGGGTGTTGTCAGTGAGTTTGTGGCCAATCTGAGAAAGAAGCACTGGAGAGTAGTTCAATGGATTCTCGGGTATTTGAGAGGGATCAGCAGTAGGGATTCATGCTATGTAGGGTTAGGGAATTCTCCACATGGGTATGTAGATTTGGATGTGGTAGGTTACTTGGATGACATGTAGAGCACCATAGGATGTGTGGTGGTTGGTCTTCAAGATTGAGCTTAAAGAGGGATACAAGCCAAGAAACAAATTAGATGATGTACAAGTACAGGTATAGGTGTAACTATTTATCTCTAAGTGGGAGATTGTTAGGTTATGGAGCTAAAAGCTTCACTAGGATGCAAATTGGAGGAGGTTGCTGAGTTGTAGGAAATCAATGTTAGTTTGATCAATCGACGTCGATCATCTTCAGTGTTCATAGTAACTAACGTTAGTTATGGGTCAGCTAACATCAATCAGATAGGCACCAACATCATTAGCCTGTGTGTGCATGCATTTGCGTGCATCTCCAAAACTGGTCTAATTTTAGACAGACAGTTAGTTTGCATGGTAAAGACTAATTTTAGTCTTGGAGCTATGGTTCTAATTATTGTAATTAGAAGTCTAATTATTTTTTGTATGGGATCTATTTAAGAGACCCATGGGCTATATTGTAAAGTGTGCTAGATAGAGAGAGCAAGGTTAGCTCCTTCAGAGGGAAGAGAGCAAGGTTAGCTCCTCATAGTGTCATAGTGCCAAGTGTGTATGATCAGGTACATATGTGGGAGAGTAAGATCTGGTAGAAGATCCATAGGGGTGCTGGTGTGTATAATCAAAAGGGTTTTATTCAAGGGAGAATCATAAGGACTTAGTGAGGCAATGACAAGGGTTATTCTGGGTGTGTAAGATCTAGGTCGGCAGGTGTGCAAGGCCAGGTTGATCTATGGTATAACAAGATCAAGTGAGATCCACATGTAAGTAAGGTCAGTTGATCTGTAGGTGTGTGTGTGTGTACGAGATCTAGGTTTGTAGGTGTGCAAAACCAGGTTGATTTGTAGGTGGCAACAAGATCAAGGAGATCAACAACACAATAGGTAGCAAGATCAGGTGAGATCTACTTGGAGTACATGGTGTACTCAGACTTGGAGTATGTTGAGTACTTGGTGGACTGGTAGTATCATTACTGACTGGTGGACTGGCAGTATTTTTACTGATTGGTGGAGGTGAAAAACAACTCTGTGTTTGAGTTGTTTGTTGTGACTGTAGTTGAGAGGGAGAACTCTTGAAGGAGATTATTGTACGACCTAGAGGTGTGGGAGCCCTAGAGGTGTGGGAAGAGTGTGGCATCTCTTCATTATATTTCCTTCTGGAAGAGTATTAATACAATTGGGTATTGTCTCTCATATTCTATGTTGTTTCTGATTTCTAGTTACTTATTACTTCTGGTTAAATTTTTTGTTTAGTTTCTTATACAAGGTAATCAACTGTGCTCTTAGTGAGCAGGGATCCTGACACATATTTCAAGGAATGAAAGTTGTTAATGGAGGATGATATCAATTATTACATGGATCTTTCTAAGATATCATTAGATACCCATAATCCATGGGATTCCATTTATAAATTAGTTTAGGAGTTTGTACCCATGAATAAAATGATAAGGGGACTAAGGGTGTACCTCATTTAGAGGGGTTGGGCCAATGAAAATATTGATTCCTATTGGAAATATAGGTAAAAATTAGTGAATGAGAACACAAGTTTGATGACCTAGACTTTGAAAAAACATTTAATAACCTTTGGGATGAGCACCACGAGGAAGAAACTCTAGAAAGGAATAAAACTCAATCAAAGAGGAAGAGGAGGATACTCCTTCAAAGGAAGAGGAGGCCACCCCTATAGATAAAGATGAATAATTCTTGATGATTTAGAGGAATTTGACCTAGCCCCCTCCCCTATATCTGTATCCAACCATCCCACAACAATATGTCTCTTTTGTTCACCTTGAGGTAGGGTCATCTTAGTTCAAATAGCCTAAGACACAAATGTCTAGTCTTTCACCATATACTTGAAATAATAAGGTGTACTTCTCAAGTGAATATTCATTAATTAACAATAATAAGTGAATATTCATATTGGCCTACCATTAAGATCCCCCTTTATGGGGGAAATGCTTTAATCTTAGAATCAGTTCCATTAGTAGTTAGAAACTACTAGAAATATTACGAGGCTTGGGTAGAGAAGATAAGAGGGAAATAGGCTAAGGCCTTGATGGTGCCTCACATATAGTCATAATTTGACCCAACACAAAAATATCCAATGATTTCACACATGGCATCCCATGTAATCAAGCTTTATAAATAGATGCAACTAGGGAATTACTTGATACACATTGTCAACCTTAACCTCAACCAATCCAAACCCACTGATAGGGGTGAATTGATGGAATAAACATAGATTTATGTCATCACGTACTATATAAAATTAGGCTGATAGTTAGATAAGAAAGACCTAGAAATCAAAAAGGTGAATTCTACAGTCAACCACCTAAACACAGAGGCCAAGGCAAAAGATGAAGAACTCACCAAAATGAGGTCTGACCTTCAGAGCCACATCACCACCAAGAGCTTCCAGGTAGAGACCAATCAAAGGGCCCAACTATAGATTCAATTAGATGAATTAAAGACAAAAATTTATGGTCCAATGAAATAAAATAAGGTTGTAGAGAACAAGTTACATGAGAATGAAATAGAGCTCACGGAGACCTATAAGAATCTCTTAGAACCTACTAGTGTGTAACAATAATTATAGTAACAAATTTAGTAAGATTCCTTAACCAAGGACCAATAAATACAATAGTTAAATTATTACCTCACCACCTATTCCTAGACCATGAGCATCCTCCCCATTGTCTAAAAACTATGTGTTTCCTATTGGGAGAGGATAAAAAACACAAATGCAAACCTAAATCTATCACTCAATTTCATCATAGACTCCTAGTGGGTGAGTGCATAGGTGAGTTCATCCATAGACCAAGTCCTTGATTTCATGTCCCCTAAGGTTCAAGATTTGAAGCTCCTCATATAGAATCTATATAGTGCTATGGACATGACACTTTAAGTAGCAGGGGTGGCTCACCAAAGGTATCCAGTAGTGAAGGTAAATGAATTTTTTGAGTTACAACAATGTAATGAAAAAGTCCAAGGCATTTTTAGCTACCTTAGAAAATGTGATTTGGGATATGAAGGGGAATATCAAATAGCTAGTATAGTGGGGAATGCCCTCCCTATTTCTCATAGATAACAACATCCTCTTAGAGGATAAAATAAAAGAGCTACTAGAGAAGAAGTATAATGAACCAACTATTTTTGTGGCTCTCAATAAAGTGTCAAGTCTCTTTAAGGTGGAGACTAATTTTCAATCTATTACTTAGATATAATTCCAAATTCTATAAATATTTTATGGTTTGAACAAAATCTCCTTTAAAGATATCATAAATCTAGACAGAGCCTTCAAGGCTCTAAAAAAGAATACTCAGCCTAAAGAGGAAGATTGGATGCCTTTGAAGGTGGATCTTTAGAAATTTTAAGTTCGTAATCCTTCCCTTTTTACCAATTTTAATTTGACTATTCTAGGAAACCATATTATTGGGTTATTCCATTTGCAGGTGGATTCCTCTATAGGTTACCAAGAACTATGGATCATAATCCACATTTTGAAGTTTTGGAGTAGTTAGTTTCTATCATGGACATGCTCAGTGAGTTTGGTAGTTATGTTTTTGCCTCCTCTTTCTCAAGTTCCCCTTCTTCATTTTTGGTTAGGTTCCAACATCCTTCCACTACTACTATATGGTAGCCTGATGATCATTTTATGTAAAGAAGTGCTCAGCTTCCCTAGAGGTAGTGTCAACTTGCCACATGGTATCTTGATGTTAATTAAAGGAAGGTTTCTATTTATAAAATATTTAATAAATTCCATTGGCTAATAGATTAATGGGTGGGTCCCACTATGTAATAATAATGGAAAGTAAGTAGAGCTCACCATTTGGCTTCATGATGCTCCTTAGGAGCAAAGGTTTATTTTTTTACGGCTCTATATTATGTAATTGGCCGATGAAGTTATAAATAGGACCCACTATGTAGTTATAATGAAGATGGATCAAGTCTTCCATGTGGCTTCACTATGTTTGAATAAGGTAAATTTTTTCTTATCATAACTTTAATAAGTACCATTGTATGAGAAAAGTGGGCCCCCATTTACTAATAAAAATTCCATAAGTAGTTCTAGAGGCAAACACATGTCACCATCATGTTTGTTATAAGCATCATGGGCATCATAAGGAATTATAGTTATGATGTATTTGCGATTTTTGAAGACTGACTATGCTCACAAACATGAGTTCCTAGTTTTAGGTGTCACTTCATTGAGAGGCCACTGTGCATATATAAGTAGAGATCTTTTATTTTGTAAATGTATAGAGATTTTAGATAATTATTACTATAAGATAAATCATTGTAATAATTAGTTCTTGAATAAAAGTAGCAGTAGTTTTGGATTTTTTTTCTAACATCTTAGTAGGTGACCCTTATGGGAAGGATTGTATTGTATATTGTGATTTTAGACTTTTAATGGTGTTAACCACCCAATAATTAAGAGGATGTGGTGTTCCATATCAAACTAAGTGAAAATATATTTTTTTCTATTGTTTTTTCCCCATGATTATATAGTATTGATTCTTATTTATGTTATGAACTTTAATTCATGCATATACTCTAATAATCTACAATGCTTGAAAATGATTAAGATATTTTTTTAAATAGTAGTTAGATACATTAAAATCTTGGTGCATTGACTTAGATAGGTTATTTCAATTTATTTGTATTTCTTTCTTCCCCATTTTCATCCCTAGTTAGTTTGAAGATCCATTTTCTAGAATCTTGAAGCTTGCTTTATAGACCACAATTTCATCCCACATCTATAAAGCTTCCCATAAGAAGTATTTTTATTAAGAGTCAAAGTTTTATGAATCAACAACTTCCATAAGCTCCCATATAAATATTATTTTCAATACCATCCATATTTCTCCCAATAAACAATTCCCTTCCTATGACCTCTCACTTCACTACACCCTAAAAAATTACTCAAGGAGATGGTACATGTGAACTGATAATTCCTCAATGGGTAAAGGAGATGCATAATATATAGGATCAAGGTAGAATATAGTTATGGTTGAGCTCCCCATAGTTTATATAATGTTTGATAAAAAGAGTGGCACCATACAAAGAGTGAGGAAGAGAAAAATAATAAATACAAGTAAAAAGGCAAAGATAGGGATTGAGTAGAAGTATAATTTGTTTCAATTAGAAAAAATACCCAAGAGAAACCCAACGATCCTACAGAGTAAATTGATGAATTTCATACTCTTGTTGATTATACTAGGTTTTCATTAAAGGAAATACACCAAAGCACTGAGGAAGCCTTGATTTGATGGAAATAGATGACATATAGGCTCCTCAAAAAGTAATAGTTGAGGTACAAAGTGTAGCTACAAAGGTGTATGACATATTGATTAAGATTAGAATATATAGGGTATCTATTTAGGCCCATAAATTAGAGATAGACAAACTATTGAACAAGATGAAGGACAAGGAAATAATGTTTAACTTCTTAGTCTAGTGTTCTAGAATAAGTGTCTTTGATCAACTAAATTTGATGACCAATATGGATGTTTCCTAGTGCCTTAACTATATGATTGACAAAATGGATGCCTTATTTAACTAACATATATCAATGAAGAAGTTGTTGGGTATTATTGTATGTCACGATATTTAATCATTAAAAATTTCATCTGATGTAGAGGTAACTACGGTGATCACCTAGGTAGGGTAGCTCATGAATCGACACAATTTTGAAAACTTACTCCACTTAGATGTAGAAGAGGTCAAAAAAGAAGTGGAAGGTGTAGTATATAATACCAATGAATAGGTAATATAGTTTATCAATTTTTATAAATATATGGTCATAAGAGATGACACTTTAGTGGGTCAATTTAAAATCTCAAGGATAGGGCAAGATAAATTAATGGTAGAAGATGTCAAGATTTTAAATCCCTTAATATTAAAAACTAATGTAATTGATAAAGAGTTTGATAATGCATATGAATTGGGTGAAATATTTAAGACAAAGGAGGAAATTTATAAATCCACAACACATGCAACTAGAATTTAGCATCTCCAACTAAAATAAGGTAATCAATCTACACCACAATTGTAACTATAGTATCTTCATCAGCTAATTCAAATAACATGGCAATGATATTATAATTTTGGAAAAATTATGTATTTCCATGGTTTTTATCAAATTGGTACTTTATTTCCACATATATTATTATACATGTATAATTTAGTTTTGGTTGAAATGTTTATTTTTTACTATTATCAATGTAACATGGATTCTTGCATGAATTATAAACTTAAGGTTCTATTTTTAGACTTGTAAAATTAGGAAAATATTTAAGATATGAGGCCTTCCCCATAACAATATTATGTATATGTGTAACCTCTTGGTCATAAAGAGAGGAGAATTTTTGTTCTTAAGATTCATAAGAAATTCAAAGAAGTTCTGCTTGACATGGTCTTGATGTGTAAATCTCTATTTTTTTCCATTTTTTTGGATTTTTTGGATGTTCCATCATTATTATATATTAGTTCTTAAAATTATGTATGAGGTATTTAATTTTAATATAATATTTAATCTTTAACAATAGATGATTTGAGAATCTTTTATATGCTTATCATAATCCTCTTGTAGATGTGGAAAAACAATCTGATAATTAGGCAACCTTTGGTTTATGCATGTTTGAGTATATTATGTTTTTTTCCCATTAACTCAAATATATTTGATTTTCTTGTTTGCTAAAACATTTTTTAATAAATATTGCTCTAGATACCATGCCCTACTTGAACTCAAATATTAGTCTTGAATGGATTTATCCTTGGATTTTCCATAGACCTTCCTATTCTACCTTACTTTTCCCTTTTTTGTGGTTTATTTTACCATCCTAACCACCTTATCTATAAATAATCATCCTTCCACCCACTCCAATTAGATTTTAGTTCACCCATTTCTAGCTCATCCATATTAAATAATTTATGTCATTCAACCACTATTCCACCAACAAGTTGCTATAAACCAAAATACCATGTAACTCATATCTTGAGTGATTCTATTCACGTATACTAAAAACATAGATTCAAACTCCTAAATAACTCTAAGGGTGTGTATAAAACCCACATCAACACTAGATTAATAACCTAGACATAGTTTGAATATTTTTTTAAGTAGGTTAAACATAGAATAAATAATCCTATAGGTGGATGATATCAAATCAGAAATGTCTAACACATAGAAGGAGAGCATATGTGATAGAAGGGTGAATGAGTTATATGTGTACACACAAGTCATGGATGGTAAATGAAGGTTAAAACCAGCATTAGAATGCATTTAATACCATATTTTAGTATCTAAAAAACCTTCATTTTTATTCTAGTATTCAATTAAAATGTAATGTTAGAGTAAAAGGAAAATAAATAAATAAATATAATTGAGTGTATATCACACACTTTTTATTTATGATGAGTCTCCAAATGTGTATCTTGATCCATGAACATGAAATGAACATGTATAAATAAATGTATAGATGTGAAATATAAAATTTAAAATGAAAATAAAATTTATTAAACTTAAAGATCAAGTAAGGAATACACATGTAGATGGATGAACCATGTTTTCTTGTGTTGTGCCATCAGATACTATGCTTCCTTATTGAAGTATTAGAGAGATGTTATTCCTTATTGAATCACTTGGATAAAAATTTGGTGATCAAGACAAAAATTTATGTACTAAGGCCAATCCATGGGTTGGGAAGATAAATCTCCCAACCATCATTGAAAAAAGACTAGTTCCTAGGTCATTGAACATTGTTTAACCTCAATCGCACTACTCATGTAACTAATATTTAACCCCAAGATGCTAAGTTCCACATATGGGATAAATTTAAGTAATTTGTAAGCCATTGAATGTCATTGAACCTCAACCAAATTACCTCAATATAGATGAATAAACTACTCATATAGATTTATATATTCAAGGGTGCTCATAATTAGGTACCATTTATGTGAATAAAATAAATCGATAATAGTGTTCATGTGCATAAAAAATATCCATGGACCATAATTTGATCCAATTATTTAAAACATGATATAGAATTATATGCATATATATGCTAACTTATTCAAACATGAAAATATGTAACTCATGCTCTTGTAAAATATGTGTATATGCATGGAATATACCCTCAAATCTATCTAATGTTATGAATATCTGAAATCATGTAGCTTATGTTAATATAATATTATGTATATGTTAATAAAACAAGCAAAATAATGCATAGGATATATGTATGTAGATATGGGATCAGGAGCAAAGGCATACATGAAACTAGCACAAAATATACATGGGAAAAATTCTAAGAAGTAAAAAACCCCAAAAACATTATTCATATTATGATAAATTAACACGTACCTAATACAATCTTTCTTCTTCTCACTTCTTCTCTATCAATATTCACATAACTTGGAAATGTGTTCTCCACATTTCCTCATTTATCTCAACCCTCTTATTTTCATTACATATTACAATATAAACTCTTTAGTATATAGGTAAGGTAATTTGACCATTATAATGTGACCTTTTCTAAGCACCACATTAATGGGTCCAACATATCCAAATGTCATTTGATATACATTATTATTTACATGATGATAAACTCATGATAAATAATAAAAACATATTATTATTTAACCAATGTAATTTAATGTATTAAGGGTATATTAATAACACCATTTAACTATTAATTGTTCCAATATATTAATGACATATGACCTCAAAATATATGAATATTTATCCCATATTTGAAACAAACTAATGTTTTGAATTATTAAGAACTCTTTATGTCTTGTAATCTATGTCAAAATCTAATTTTTACCACTCTTGTAAAATATTTTCCTTAGAATTTGTACCCTTTAGCTCCATCTCACTAGGATTATCTTCTCATCCATATTCATAATACATTGTATCCTTTTATCCATTAATTAATGATCATTTAATCATCCTAAAATGCATATGAAAAATATTTCAAAATAAACTCAACTTGAAATAATTACTATTTATTGAACACTGACTAAAATGGTGTAAAAATGTTCTATCTATTGTAATATTTGTGGTAATATTATATAATAGTTTATACTATTATATCTAAATACTTACCAGCTACATCACACAAAATTTAGGTGTTAAACCTAGTATATTATTTAATTATTCAACCAATTTTAAATAAAAGTGAACACTATGATATAATATCATAATAAAATGGTAAAATGGGGCACACAAAGGGGATGTAAAGTAATGCAATCTTGATTAGTAAATTATAACCTAAATGTGAAAAGAATATAAACCAAAAGGGAAAATAATTCCAAAATAAATAAAATGATGAATAAAGATGTAAAAACACACCTCATGATTTACTATATTTATAGAATTGGATATGCGATTTTTAGTTGACTATGTTGTTCTTTGTGAAATAAGAATCATAAATTGTAGTAGGTCAAAATTGGTAGGGTGATATAAGTGTAGGATATTAAATAAAAATTCCAATGGATGTGTATTTATATTGATACTAAATATATATTATATTATTAAATGTGTCTTTTGAGAATTTTAAAACTCTAAAATTTTGTAGACATGGGTGTGGGAAGATGGAAAGTAGGTCTATGTAATCATTATGAATAATTGACTAGAATAATGTGTGGTAATATATCATTTTATCCATAGTTTAATAATAAAATTTAGAAAAAAATATTTTTACAAGTTTAGCTAACCTCTTATAACCATTTTAGGATTTTCAAATACATATCCTAAATGCTCAAAATCATATTAAATATAGTTATTATGTGCATGTGAATGAAATATAATTGATAAAACTTGTTTCACCTTCTCTACCTAATAAATCTAATGAAACTAAATGAAAATAAGTATAATATATATTTTGGCACAAATTTATAAAGTAACAAGCCTTGAAGTGATCAATATTATTTTTATAATTTATGTCCAGGATCCTTCAGAAGTGTAGCAATGGA
The DNA here is from genome assembly GCA_037957365.1 of Torreya grandis. Taxonomy (NCBI): domain Eukaryota; kingdom Viridiplantae; phylum Streptophyta; class Pinopsida; order Cupressales; family Taxaceae; genus Torreya; species Torreya grandis. Next base: position 67,301 of record JARHVA010005581.1, read on the forward strand.
TAAAATCAATGGTTGGTTTATCCATATGGAATGATCAATGTTTGAACAACATTTGGTAAATTAATATGAATTTATTTGTATATTTATGGATCTCTAGTCCATTATGCATGAATTGAAACGATGGAGTAGGGATATAGGTGAAATTAAATGGGTTTGAAACTAGGCCAAGATATATGAAACCATAAAAAATCAAGGGGTAAAATCAATATGTTATTGATTCTAAATGGGAAATAATTAGTAGATTGATGATTGTATACTAGGTGGAAAAAATTATCATAATGGATTTAAGAATAGTAATAATCTTTTTGATTGGTTTATTAAAAATAAAAAGAGACAAATATGACATGAATTTTAGGATATCTAGAGGAACCAAGGCTGAATAACATCTAGTGTGGATGTAAATGTGTTAAAAAATAGCCAATTATACACAAGTGGATGTAATTTTTTAAATCATATAATATATTTAATGTAAAATAATATTTTAATAATATTATGTGTATTCATAATTCCCTTAATTTTATGTGTTTATGTGATGTGAATTCAAACATTTTAAAAAGTAAAGTAATAAATTGAAGCATTACTTACACTTAATTAGGGAAGGACTGATTAAATAATTGAATTATAAAATAAAAATTCACTCAAATAATATCATATATATTTGTAGATGAGGATTTATCAAACATAAAAAAATAATTAGTCAATGTCATAACAAATTATTGTCTATGTAGAAATGAAAATAGAAATTGAAAATATTAAAATAGGAATGAATACACATGATGGTATGTGAACCATCTACTATTTTTTTAATTTAAATTAAAAACATAATTCATCATGATTTATTTGGAACATAAATTTTATAATAAGTTATTAAAAATCAAATTTATTTCTTGATCAAGTAATTGAGTGCTTGTTTTTACATGTATTTAATTATAAATTTTCTTCTTTGAATAGTTTTCCTTAATCTTTTCCCTCAATATTTTTATCAATGTTTAAAAATATGAATGTAAAATATGTATATATTCATTCCCCATTTTGAGTTGAGGTATTTTATGGTTTTGATTTAAATATATCATCTGAATAAGAAATTTTTATGTGCACAACATATTTTCATGTAATATAGATAAATGTTTTAGAATATTGTGTAAAAAATCAATGTAAACACATGTATGTAACCATCATAAAATAATATCACATAAATGTCAATATTAATATGAATCCTCATGTTAGGATGAGATAATGAAGGTGAAATTATTAATTTGATGTGGAAAATGTATATGCCAAAATATGAGATGTTTATGCACAATATATAGGTAATAATAATCTCAATGACACAGTCAAATGTAATATTCCTATAATGGAAACAAAAGGTAGGAAAAAATGATATGTCATAATTTATAAATATGCCCCTAGGAGGAATAGATAAAAAATGAAGTAATGAATTACACACACAATAATAATATACCCAAATTTATGCATTGTAAGTACCATGCAAATTTTAGGACCGAGCATAATACTCCAAACTAGTAATGTGTGAGATAAGGGTCATGACATCAGACATATTATATCACACAGTGTAGGAAAGTAATTTGGAAAAAAATTTAACCACACATATTAATATGAAACCATCATGAAATAACATAAGACTAATGATTAATGAAAACACAAATTAAGATTCTCTTTTGGCTATGGAAAGAAACAAATAATATTTTTTTAATAATGCTTATCCATACTACAATGTTTCTTCCTTGAGAAAGTCTTCTATCATTTCCAATGTTTTCTTGTAGATTCAATTTCAATCCAACAAATTTTCCATAGAGCTTGGTCACCTTTAGGATCTTCTCTCCCATTGGGGAGATGATCCTTGTGCCATGGATTAGGTTCCTCCATCTCTACTTAGGGAGCATATAATGGAATCCATACATAATTTTCCATGTTAAGGTGGCACCATCAAATCTGATCTAAACACTACTCTCACAATGATGTCGTATACCATTGCATGACCCCTCCTAGGCAACAATAAGGTTGATAGCCTCAACCTCCTTCCCCTTTTATGGAGGATGGTTAGGATGGTCATCCTTTTTATCTATGCCCAAATTATTGGGGGTGCCACTTGGAGTCTAATTAGATATGTTGAACAAGTTCCCCAAGCTCTCTCTAGCCATTTTTCCCATTTAGACACAAGAATAAGAAGATGAAAAGCAAACTACACAAGCTATTGGATAGGAGCCAATTCCAGATGGAAATGACTTTCCAAGCTTATTTTTGGGTCCTAAATATATGGATCCTCCACCTTACAACCTTGCTCTTGTTGATTAATATTTTATTTCTAATGAATTTTTGACATGTTCCTAGGTGGGGCCTAGTAGTTTTTTGTGCTTCTATTTTTGGTTCCTAGGTTGTGCCTAATGTGACTAAATGGTGTGCTCTCATACTGCCTAATTTGTTTTGTGAATTTTTTTTATATTTTTTGGTAAATTAATATATAGATATGATTCATAAAAAAAACAAAAATTAAAATAATTATTAGATTATCCTCTTGGATAAGGACTAGACAAGACATCAACAAGAAACACACACAAGTAGTAAATTAAGCAATCATAGGCATGTAAGGGAACAAAAAATGTAATGTTCATATTTAATTACATAATTTTTATGATAACTATCATATTAAATGTAGGAAATATAACTATATGTTTCATTAATGTTTTTCTATATGATCCATGGAAATATGGAAAATAGTATGACAAAACATGTATAGGGAGATGCCCACAATATAAGGCATAATACGAATGAGAGAATTATTAAAAAATGAATATGATAAAAATGTGTATTTTTAGTAAGTATATTATATTATTAAATTTATATATCATGCATATCACCCAATAATACCATGAGAATCATGTGTATAATATGTATTTGTATTTTCCCAACATATGTCTTTAAATCATGAAATACATCATGCTGGAAGGTAAGATCCATGCCCTATTTTCTCACCACTTCATCATTATTTTAAGTGATACATAATAATTATACCTTATTATTTATTCAAATCCCTCAATATCACCATTATTAATTTCTAAACAAATTCTACTAGTGACCTCATTCATTAGGGTCTAGTGTTCCTCATCATTAAGAGGTAGAATTCCTGAGGGGAAAGGAGGTGCATATAGTGGAAGAAGTTAATGAATAGACCCTTGAAGAGGATTTTGAGAATTTGTAGAAATATGGGGAGGGAATCCTAAAGTCCTTTGAAAAATATTTGGTCAAAACCCATTCTGAAAGTAATCACTTGGTTGAGTTTTTAACTGAGGTTAAAACATGTAAACATAAAATCCAAGAAATCTGAACCCATGAAAGAATCCAAGAGGAATATAGTACTATCACAACTAAAATAATCAAGTAAAGTGGAAAAATCCAAGGATAAGGATGAGATAAAATAAATCATAGACCCCTTTATGGCACATAATTTAAATCTATTAGATCTAGAGGACAAGATGGAATAATAATAAGCAAGGTGTATTATGAAGTTAATTGAATATTAGAATGCCTTGAAGTCAAAATTTGAGAACCTAAAAAAAGGAATTGGATAGTTTCAGAGTTGGGGATGTCATTTTTCAAGTTGATCACATTAAAACTATATTTCCCAAGACAAAAAAATGGTGGCTATGAAATTCTGAGCTAAAACCCATCCTAAGAGTAGAAATAAATATGAGAGTGGAATTGGAAGTAATAAGGGAAAGAATTATAGTCTGGATATCCAAAATAAATCAATTAAAACTTCTCCCAGAATTCCAAGTAAAAATAAGGATGCAACTGACACTAAGGAAGGCTTGAGTAAACACATTAGAGGATATGTAATAAAATAAAATATCAAAGAGGATAAGGATAGTATTATTTTGGATAGTCTTATGGACTACTATAAATTTTATATTCAACTATCTAATGTTAGGTTGTCTTATTTATTTATCTTCTACTATGTTTTTGGCTAAAGTTGTGTGTGGGACTTGTGGTGTTTTAATGGATTTTTTATGGATACTTTTATTTTTATCAATCTAAAGGAAATCCCAGTCCAGGAAAATATTCAAAACATGGAAATGGAAATTGAAGAAGGATTCAACGAGCGGGAATTAATGAGCCAAGAAGACTTCTTTGAAGAAGCTAGAAATAGCCCAAACGAAAAGGCTGAGGACTGGATAGGGAAGAAACAAAATGAGGAAATACACACTCCTTTGATTTGGGTTAACAGTAAAGATGAGTGTTCTTCCCAATTAGATGCCTGGTTGTGTAGGGAGATCATTGATCTGAAGAAAAAAGCAAAAACATTGGAAGAATCTATGAAAGCTGCATGGAATAAAGTAAATGACATGGAAAATCAGTTAAGCCAGATCCCTATGAAGCTTAAAGTTTATGAAAACAACCTTCAGGAGATTATAAAGGAGAATAGAAAGAAAATGGATGAAGTAACATCCAACTTTTGTGCAGCTGCTATCAGTATTGGTAAATGTGCCAATGAGGAGACAAAAGTAATAGAGGGCCCCTACAAGAGGACAAGGCAAAGTTCTAGAAAGAAAGACACACAAAAAGGAGACTTGTTGGAGGCTGACACCCGGGAAATTGCTTTGAAAGAAAAAGAAGCCATGAAGTTGATTCTGGAACTGGATGAATAATCCGGTCCTTTTTTTCGGTTAAGAAACTGGTACTGATCTCTGGTTTATTTTGCTAGTTTTCAGTTTGTTGTTCTCTTAGACTTTTGTTTTTTGGGTCTTGTTCGGCTGTATCTCAATGGTTTCTGGACCATTCTATATCTATTTTTACTACCTCTATGTAGTGTTTTTAAGGCATTGCCTATGGGCTTAGATTGCTCTTTTTTTGCTCTTTGTTAAAGGGTTTCGGGGCCCCTTCAAAACCTGCTTTTACCTCTAATCTAAAACATGTCTTTTTTTGTTCATTTTTAGTGTATCTTGAATATATTTTTAACTTTCATGGTTACAAGATCATTTTAAACTTATACTTTTACCCTATCAAATTAAATTAAAAAATGTATTTAAAAAAAAGATATAATATGTAAATAAGTGTAATATGTATCCATTGATAAATGAAAATGAAAATAAATTTTGAATCTTATGTTTTCTATTATTTTTGTAATTTTATATAAGTAGTTAGATCATATAAATATGAATCAAAGGAGTGCACACAAGAATCAAAATAATCTCAATCAAAAAATAATAAAAGCTAAGGGGCATAACTAAGTAAAAAATGCAAATAGGAAGGAGAAGGGGCATGAATCAAGGTCAAAAAGTAGAAAATAAAGAAACGGAAGGAAATAAATCAAGAGTATAAATATATCAGCCAAGCTAAGGGGAAAAATAAGGAAGCAAAAATAAAGGGAGGATTACAAAAACCCTACAACTTCACTAAGAAATTAGGGTATGATAGGACAAAAGGTCTCAATAAATATGTTTTCATCATCGAGAATTATATGAAAGTGTATGAAATCGGAAAAATATTCAATGGGAATGGTCAATATAAAATAGAAAGAAACATAAGTAAAGGAGATAAAATAATATAAATGAAAATAGTACCCTATAATTGATATGTTAAAAATAGAATAACAATGAATAATGAAAGTATTTTACTTATTATTGATCCAAATAATATAAAAAAGTGGGAAAATATGAACTAATCAAAATATGTAAATTATGTAAATAATGTAGTAATCTAAATTAAAAATTATATTTAAGAATTGCATTGTTTCAATTTAAAATTAAAAAATAAAGAGGGGAGAAATGTACATATCTAATTTTGACTTCCTATCACTCATAAAAGTTGTCTATATACCTATAAATTATATATAAATAATTTTTTATCTACTCAGACTTGAAATAAAAACTGATCCCTCTAGATAATATAGGAAAATATTTACCCCTACAATAGATGTCATTATCTTATAGTTAATTAAAGTGTCCCTATGTACTTTATAGGTTTGTAATTTTAAACACCCTTGCTCCTAATCTTAAAAAATCTTCCAATGTGTGTACACACCTTTGTTCATGTGTGTTGATGTTTATTTTATTTGTTCTAGAGTTAAAACCCTAATTATGGTTTTAACCATAACATCTTTAGAGAAAAATTATTTAATATTTTAGGTTGGAAATCTCAAACCACTCTATATTGAATGGATTAACATTACCTACATTATAATAATTTGAAGAGGGCTAAAAACACACATATTTTTCCCACATATGTATGTGTGTTTAAATTTTTTATCAATGTATAATTCAACATAATACATTAATATACACTTGGTACCATGCAATTTTGATATTGTTTATTCATACATGAAGGGTTTTTATATCTGTATGATTTTTTTATAATGTCCAAATAGAATAAAAATGATGAATTAAGTTTCTAAGTGATACTCAAGGTAATCAACAAGTGATTATAAGCACTTCAAAATTATTTTTATTTATTTATCTTGTTTAAATACCAATATAACCAACCATGAAACATGTGTAGGTTTACCTATTCAAGAATTATCATTTTAAAAACAACCATTGAGTTTACTTGGACACATTTTAAATAGGTAAAACCCTATATTATCTAATAATGTCCAGTCATTACCAATAGTGTTATGAAAGTGTTAAAAAAATTATGTAATAAATTAATAATGTTTATCTAGGATTATAATATTTTTTTCTATAGACTAATATAATAATAACTATGTGTATCTAGTGATTACATTTTGAAAATATAATACAATCTATAAACTAGGTGGATATCCCACACTAAGCTTGACCAACATGGATCTTTTATCCCTAGCTTGAATTATGATTTATAGGAAAACATTATATACCACTTATCCTAATTGAAATATATATAAATAATTGATGGAAATAAAATTTTGAGTTTAGTGAACATAAATTAAAATCAAAATATCACACAAAGCATAATATGAACACAATATGTATCTTGGAGGATCTTGTTTTGGGAAAAACTCTAGTGGGTGAGGTAATTAAAATCCCATTACACTATGTAATTTAATAAATGTACATGTTACTAACAAATATGGCCTTAATGAATACACATTTCACTCCTACACTATACAAATATTACACACAACTAATTTTCACTCTCAAATGTTTCACAATTAACCAAAACCACTGAAACAAACACTTATATCTAGAAAACAATAAGACAAAATAAAAAAGGAATGAAATTTTAAAATTATCTAGATTCTAATACTCTTATTTTCATGTTTATCATTTTTTTAATTTCATATATCTTCAAATTTGTTTTACTAATGCCCTCTCACCTTGGAACTTGCTAGATATCTCAAAAAAAACATTGTAAGGAAGTGGAAACATTTTGAACCTATCCCATTACTCTATTTTGTTATGGTGGTGACACTATTCTGATATTCAAACTTTCATGTGGTTTAAAAACCATCATGTTATTTACATAATCAATACATACAAATACTAGTAGTTAGACAACCATTAGAAAAATTATGCAACCACTACTTTCATGAACAATTGATTTTGTCTTCAAAGAAAAACAACTTAAATTTGAAAGATGAAAGTTGATGACTTCACCATTCTAAATATATTTTTATCATATTCATATTTATTTTATGACTTCAACTTATTTGAACTAATATTTTAACATGGTGTGTATTACAATAATGAATTACATAATTGGGTATAATGGAAACATCTATAAAATCTAACTAGTAAATTAGACCCATATTATGGATCATGGCTCCCCAAATTAAGGATTTTAAGTCACTAAAATATTTTTCAACATTTAAATTAAGGAAAAAAATTCTCCACAACTTCTCTATAATACCATTTGGACTTTCTTGGTAGCTAACCCTTTAACCCAACAAGCCAATCCTTTTGCACTCTATTTCATGTTATACTCTCCTTATTTTTTAGCACACCATCCTACTCCAATTATATATAGATATCATGACTAAGGTATTCAATTTAGGGTAGGAAAAACCATTCATCTTCATTATCTAACATCTAAGACTTAAAGAGACATAAGTTTAAAACACTGATAATTGAATAAATCTTCCTATAAGTATGCAAACAAAGTCTTTGAATTCTTTAAAACTTATTCAATTATTTCAAAATAGACTATACCTAAGAGGATTTAGTTTCTTAGTCTTACTTGAGAGTCTCTCTCTACTCAATAAAAACCATTCCTTGTCTCCAACAAGGAAAATATGATTAGTCTTAAGTTAGTCATGTATTTATTTATACTTGGATTGTAATTGCTTCAATCTCTATTGAACTTGGAGGTGAATGTTCTATTTTTTATTATATGGGGGTAAAATATGTTGGTTTTATAGGGCTCTAGTAACCTAGAGTTTAAAAAGAGTAAGACCCATGGTCAAAAATTAAATCCTCATAGGATATGAAACAAAATACCTTAAACTAATCTAAATCAAAACTACCATGATGACAAAGACTAAGATAAAATAAATTTATCAAATATAACCCTAAATAAAAATTGAATGCTCCTCAATGTTAGAATTTCCATGTGATGTATCTTGCTCTATCTCTTTAATATTATTCAATAGTAATTATTGATTATTTATTCCCTAAGTAAGTTTAAGAGGGCCTTCGTAATGGGGGGTGGGGGTTATTTTTAATTCTTTTGAGGGATTGTAATGGTCCAATTTAACTTTCAAATTAGGCTAGGTGTCTTCAGTATCCTCCTATTTTGACTCGTAGTGATGTCCATCTTTGGTAGAGAGGATTTTTACCTTACCTTTATCCAATTCCTTATTAAGATTAACTATTTAACATATTATTTCATTCTAATAATTGATGCAGGGGGCCATGGACCTTGTTATAGCATCTATTTTATCTAATAAAACCTTAATTTTTCTTATTATGGTTGCTATCTATGTCCACCAAGCCATGAAGTTTCCATGATCCTAGAGCCATCATCATCTTAACAAGATATGGAGATTGATCTAATATTTTTTTCTTAAGGGAAAAATTAGTCAATCATTTAAGGGGTGACAATACAAGAAATGAGGGAAATAGGTCGGGGGAAGATGAGGAAAGGGACCCTTTTTCTTTCTTGAGAATACTAGATTCATCTACAAAAGGGTCTTAAATTAGGGTATCTTCAATTGGGTGGATAAAATTCCCATATGTGGATTCAACATGCTAGAAAATTATAATAACTAACCCATGGTGGATAATCTCATTCTTATCATTCATCTAATATGTTAGGGCCATGCATTCTAAGGATTTTAGGAGATAAAATAGTAGACTAATCATATAACATTAGAAGATATTGAGAATTTATAAATTATGGGAAACAATCAAGGTTTACTTACCTTTTAGGGTAAAATATGTCATTATCTATAGGAATATTTCTATCCAACATCTAGGGAGGTCCTTTCATGGGAAGCCCTTCTTCTCAATCTTTAGCATTGCATCCTTTCAAAAGAGCTTTTGTATCATCTAAAGTTTATGGATCTTATCCTTAAATAATATCACTAAATCATAGGACATTCAATTCATTTCGATAATTCTTTATTTAGAAACTACAATCCTTAAAACCCTCATCTTTACAGTGTATTTATTCCATGCAAATATGAAATCTTTGGAAAGTTCCTCATCATGGCCCTTGATCTTCTGCATGACTTCTATGAGATTAAATTTGCAAATATTCTTCCAAAACTCTTTTTCCCTTGTAATTCATCACATGAAAGAGGTTTTAATCAATATGTATTTCCACTCATTTGTTTCTAGATTCTATTTTCCCCATTCTATTTAATTTTAGCAACAATTCTTGTCTCGACCTTCAACTATAGACATTATTCAAGATATTTATTTTTATCAATTTTGAAGCTATAATCTTTGGAAAACCTCTGATTCTTAATGATTTTTTATAATTATTCTCAAATATTTTTTTATTTGTGGACCTATTCATATAATTTACAGTTTCATTTGTCTAGTTTTCTTTAAAAAACATCAACTGCATATGGAGATAAGTACCAAAAACAAGTTTAAATTTATATTTTTATAGTATAATAATATATCTACATGTTATAGGAACATTGAATATACACCAAATTTTAATTCCAAGTCTTAAAATGATTCATTTTTTATAATATTAAGAGTTATAACATTTTTTTTATCACAACTTTTGTCTACCTATTAATTTTTAGATGAAAAGTGGTAGACCATTTCATCTTGGTATCCATGTTCTCCCACAATAGGCTCTAAACTTATCAAAAAATATTAAATTCTATTTTGAAATAATATAAATATGAAAATAAAAATAAACCCACACGTTATGAAAAAAATAACTCAATTGCATTACTACAATTGAGGATATTCTTACAAGTAATAAGAATACACATCTTAAAAAACTGGTCCACAGTCACAAAGATATAGTCATGTTCCTTCCTTAATGTAATAAAAACTCATAAAAATATATATTTAAATTCTCTCAATTGGCCTATAAATAACAAGTAATTACACATATAAAAAAATTATATTTTTAGGCTTGTTTTTACTAACAAATAAACAACCTATTATGAACTTAGCAACATCAAACTATATATTAGGCCAATAAACATACCTATAAAGATGTCTAATATTATTTATAATACCAAAGTGTTCTACAAATTTTTAAATATGTACTTCCATAATTAGTTTAGCTCCTTACTCCTTAGGTATATAAAGCTTACCTAAGTTGTAAATAAACACATATTGAAGATAATAATACTCCTTAGGATCAAATCCTACACTTTGCGACCTGTTTTATTATTAAAAATTCTCCCCAAAATATAAATCATTCTCATATCCATCTACATAAGACTCAAAAATAAAAGGTTCAATAATATTTATGGTACCTATGGCTAAAATAAAATGAGTTCTAAATAATATACTAGCTATTTTTTAGTCACATATCTATTATATTTGATAATCAAATGAAATTTCTACAAAATCCCCACCCACGTATACTATCTATCCTATTGAAGTTTGGTTTTTGCTTATAAATATTAAATAGGTTGGTGATATGTGGGGGAAATAGTTTCCTTACCCATTAGATATATATTTTATTTTTTTATTGATTTAAAAATATAATATAGTTCCTTATTTTATGTACAAAAATTCAAAATTATTCCATGAAATATCTCTCAATGTTAACATGTGGGCTTACTTTCTTGTAGTATTATAACCCCCATAACATAGTTATTAACATCCATTTCAACCTCAAATGTAGATTCAAGTTAGGAAAATTTGATACCAAATCATGTATAATATTATGTTGAACATATAAAAATCATCTTGTTATTTCTTACCCAAAACAAAATTCTTACCATTTTTTGTAATTACATGAAAAAGTGTGACTATGGAGTAGAAATTATTGATGAACTTCCTCAAATACTAAAATAAATCAGTAAAAATAATCATTTAAACCAAACTAAATAATTTGATAAATTCAAGATGGAATTTATATTTACCGAATCAATCTTCAAATCTTATATCCATCCATATTTCATAATTAGACAAGAGATGTTTTATAAAAATCAAATTTAATCTCATTAACCACTAACTTTTTCTCCTAAAAAATTTGCAAAAAATGTTTCAAATGATAAATATGATCATCAAAAGTTTTGTTTAAAAAAATAATATAATTTAAACATATAATTAAAAAGGAATCAATCAATAGCCTCATTACCTCATTCATCAAGCAAATAAAGGTATCCAATGCAAGGCATAGCCCAAAAGGTAAAACCAACTATTCATAAAATCCTTGCATTGTCTTTTATTTGTGTTCTAATTATTATCTTATTTAATTCTCACTTGGTGATAATAATATTTCAAATAAAAATTAGTAAAATACTTGGAATTTTTTATTTTATAAAGAATATGATCAATCCATGGAAGATTTTACTTTTTCATGATGGTTATTTTGTTAAGTTCTCTATAATAAACACACATTATTCATGAACCATATGAATTAGCTACTAAAATAATAGGATAACCACATAGAGAAGTACTATGCTATATTACACCTTGATTAATTAAATACTATAAAAATTATTTTACCTCATTGGAATTACTCAAATAATTTATATAAACTTATATTTAGAAGTGAAATTTTTGATAGATATTGAATTTATGATCAACGGGAGTCAACAATGACAACATCATGGACTATCAAAACAATTACTTCAACTGGTGCACCAACACTCCCATAAATTTATTATATTCTTTATTAAACTTATAATAATTTTAATTTTAAACCACTTATTTATATTTAATATCACTAAAAATAAACATATAAAACTCCTCATTGGCATTAATAAACATTTTAGTTTGAGAGGCACATACCAAAGTGATTTTAGAATGAACCTTTTAGGCTTAAATGATGTAGATATTTTTACATACTTTTAAAAATGGTATTGATTGGATCTCCTTATGAATATAACATCCTAGATATAAAAATTAGTGTTTCAAAAAACTAAACCACACACATCATAAAGCATAATATCCACTATAAATTAAGCAATAAAATATCCATTAATACAAAACTTGAGTTTACATTTAATTTTCACCTTTGTGTTTACACCTTTATTAAACCAAACCAAAGAATATGGTATTAGATCATTGTAAGAAAATATATTCAATTTTTTATACCATCTCATTATTTATCAAAAAAAAATTGAATAATTATCAAAAAGAGAATCCATTTTTGATTTCTTTATTTAAATTTTAATATGTAAAATATTATAAAATTTAGTATCTTGAGAACTACTAATACCATAGCATACTTATATATTTATGCTGGTAAACCATAAATTATCATTAACCTAACATACCTTTACACCTATTATTAGAACCACCTTGTTTCTTTAGAGTGATTTGTGTTGGTGTAGACTATTGTTTGATTGGGTTTTGTCTACATGATATATTTTAGCTTGTTTAGGTTATTATAGTTCATTATTGAAATCTTATAGAAAATTAATGAGAATGTTATGAAATGTATAAATTTCACCTATTATTGTATCTTTCTTATGTTAATACAAATATTTTTTCTACAACTTCTCTTCAGTGAGACAAGTTTCTTTCTATTAAGGGTTTTAAGATTTTATGCAGATTCTCCTTATAGGTTCACTATGCAAGGTTCACTATTTAGTTGATCTTGGAATCATTTGACATGGTATCAGATCCATTATTATATCCATTTTCTATTTTAATCTTGGTGGGATTTGTTCATTGCATTCTTACTATTTTTTTTATTTCAATTTTAAAGGGTTTGGTGGGGTTTCTAAAAAATCCATGCAGATATTTATAGTTATTATTTTTATATGAAAAAAAGATAGTTCCATTAGATTTATAAGGTGCCAAAAACCTAGGATTGGTTGTAAACATGACCTAGTTTCATGATAGCCATTTTTGGCCATTTTTTTAGGGTTTCAAGTAGTTTTCTTGTCTTTCATGCATTTATGTACCATTGGTCTACAATCAAAAAATACTTTCTAGGTCTTTTAAGGTTTTATATATTACTAAGTTGGTATTTTATAGTTTTTAAAAATGTTCAACCAATTTTCGTAGATATAGGTTCATTTTCCAAGCCTTTTTCATCACTCAAGACATTGCAAAAAAAATTCTTAACATAGAATTTTTTGAAAAATCCCTTCTATCAACCTCCAACTATGTCTTCACATGAAAAAGTGTCATACACCACCCCTTGTTCATTCCTCATATTTTTTAATTATATAAGCCCTAATTTTCCTACCTTAACTATGTGTGGTGACATAGACCCTTTACTCCATGTGCTCAAACCTTTATGAATCCACAAGTCAGCTGACCTAGCCCAGTTCTATGTGGTGATATAGTATAATAAAATGTGTGCACCTACATGATTAAAAAAACAAAAATTCCATGGGTTTTATGGAATAATGTCTTAGACACCATCAATGTGGGAAAAAAAATTGACATGGTCATACTTTATGTCTCTATGGAGCCCAAGGCCTCAGGGCCTAGCTATAAAATCAATGAGGATTAAACCATGATGAGCCTACACCTATATGGGTCCATAAGTATGGAGGAAATAATCTGAACATGTTAGGATGTGGTTCCTCTCTTTGATAAAATGACAATCTAATAAGGTGTCAATTTTATGTCCATGTACTCCTTGTAACATCTATACAACCATCAAATTTAAGATAAGGGTTTATGACACTATTCATTGTAAAAAAGGGACATATTGGGATTGACATCACTCTCCAAGTCACATCATAGTGTAAAGTGACATCATTAATGGGGAGAGACATCATCTTACCCCTTATCCCCCTAATCGCATGAGGCAACTACCCAACTTATCCCTTAGTCACATAGAAATTTAGCCCATGGTCACTTCCAACCCAAAAATTCTTAACTTTTACTCAAGATAGGATTAAGTTTTTATTTTTAAAAGTTGATGCAAAATAAATTCCTTGGGTATGTTGATCATAAATTTTCCAACACTTTTGTCACAAAATTTTTCATGGGAGCATATTTTCGAGTATGCATTACTTTTGATCAATAACTCAGATTCGAGTGTCATCTATTTAGAAGTGCTTGTTCTTTATGCTCTATATTCTAGAGGTATTTTTAGGCCTTATATATCCACCTAAGTTTTTCATATATTGTACCTCTTGGATGCATTATTTTTCAAGTTTGATAGACTTCTAGTTCCTTGTACTTATACACTTACTTATCAAGACATATTCTTGGCTATGCATGATGTCTATAAGAGTGTGCTTATATATATGACATTATGGTGGATCATTAATGGTATTTTTGACTAGATATTATGTGTTTATATTAATTCTTTGGTGTTTCTTCTATATATTCTCTTTTTTCATTATGTTGATTCCTACACTTATTGCTCATTTGGATGCATTCTCTATTATGCCTAACATCCTCATCATTAGTGTGCCTTGTTCTTATGGGGTAATTATAAGTTTTTTATATGTATCTGTGCACTTTTTTTATGTCTTATCATAATCATTTTAGATTCATTTTAGAGACACACATGGGGGATAGTTGATTCTACACTAGTGGTTATTCTTGGAAATACCAACTATGTTTCTTTGCCTACTTACATGGAACACTTGCTCATGAGGACGAATATTAATCCATTTATATATGGATATATTCCCTCCCCTTATAAATAAATTCAATTAAATAAGTGGGATAACACTTGTGACAAGGTTTTTGGAACCTTATTATTACATGTTTCTATGGATCTTTATTTCCATGTGGAACATCCAACATGTCTCTACACTATTTGGAGCATCCTAAAATCTCTTTTCAGATATCTTACTAAGATTTAAATCACACATCCTCCATTTACTATCATCTCTTTAGATACTATTTTACTCTCTCGTCCTACTCTTATTTATTGTGATGAGACATCCATGGTGGATAGTGTTCTCCCTTTTATCAAACCACCGCTAAAGGATGAGATTATTACTGACCTTAACTATCTTACTATATATTCAAATTTCATCCCTATTCCAAATGTTTCTCTTTTATAACCTTAACAAATTTGTACTTTAGAAGACTACTATTTCTATTGAGATTACACCTTGTGAGATTCTTGAAGACTCTTTTTTTCTTATGGAATTTTAGTATATAGATCTATGTGATTCATCATAAGTCTCTTCTTCAGCTTCAAGGATTATCGAGCTATGATCTCCACTACACATGGATAACAATTTAGTAAATGTTCCATGCCATTATTAATCATTGGAAAAACTTGTACTTGTTGAAAACTTTAAACCTAAGTACATCTCTAAGGTTGGGCACTCTTTTTCTAGAACATATGACTATAGTAGTGATGGGAGAAAACTTTTGCCATCTTCTTCTCACATTGAAGATACTGAGGATATATTTATCGATCAACCTACTTATGGTCTACTTATAACATTATAGGGTGTAAGTATATTGATCTAAAACTCATAAAAATATAGGTAGTCTATTCCATAGGTACAATGTACCTTGCAATCCATTTAGCCTATGCTTCTCTTCTACCATTATTACATGGAGCATTTGGACCTATTACTATTCATAAGGAATATAGTTCTTTGGTTGGAGTTATATTAGGCACTTGGTGGACTATTCAACCATTCTAGGGTGATCTAATCTTCATTGTAACTTATTTTGATAGCTTCAATTTAGTGGCATTACATTCGATTCTTATGCATGATCTACCATACATATGCCAAAAATTTTATTTGAACCCTATGTAGAGTTATTTGTACTAGTACCTCCTTCATTTTAGATTATGGTATAGTAAGAATTTAAGTACACCATTCATGTTCATACTTTGGCAAAGGGAAGAAATATGATTTGATGTATATGGAACTTATTTAGTCTTTAGGTAGAGGATCTTATTAGTGGCATTCATCATTTTGTGATCTGTACTCTAGGAAGATTCAACATATTATATAGGGACTTCTCAATTCTCATATATCTATGTTCTATATTTCTCTTACTTTTGGATGCATTATTGATTATGCCTAATGTCATATAGCATGCATTATTTCTCACTTTGTTCTCTTTTGGGTAGGATTTTTAATCCTACAGGTTTTATCCTTTTCCTCTATTTATGGGATTTGATTTATGCTTGGGTAACTCATCATGCCTTATTATTGGGACCTAATTATTTTACCCACCTAATCTATGCTTAAGGAGGAATTTTGGTGTAGATATTTGTCCCACTAGGTTTTATCTACATGGTCTATTTTAGTTTGCTTAGGTTATTATAGGTCATTAGTGAAATTTTATCCCACATGCATGAGGATATTGTGACATGTATAACTTTCATATATAAATGTAAATTTATTATTTATTTTATGGGTAGTGTAAATATTCATTATAGAACTTCTCTTTGGTGAGATAAATTTATCTCTTGAGGGTTTTAGGATTTAATGTAGGTTATCCATATAGGTTTACCATGCAAGTTTTGATCTTTAGTTGATCTTGCCATCATCTGACAACTTATGTTTACATTTATTTCTCACATTTGTGTTTATTCACCCAAAAAAAAATCATATGTTATTATATTATTGTAAAAACATATATTAAATTTTTATATGATCTATTTTTTATCAAAAAATATCAATAATTATCAAAAAGAGAATCCATTTTTTTCTTTATTTAAATTTTAGTATGTAAAATATTATAAATTCAAGTATCTTGATCACTAATACTACCATAACATACCTATATATTTATGTTGGTAAATCATAAATTCTCATGTATATTAGTGTTACCCTAGTATACCTTTACCCTTATTATTAAAACCACCTTCTTTTATTTAGAGTGATTTTAGAGGTATATGGAACCTTATTCTTATCCATATCTAAGTATACTATGATAAAAAGCATCATAAACATCCATTAGTTTTTCCAAGAGGACCAATATCCTAAATTTTTTATAAATTCCACTAACATAATTCATCAAGATCTCATGGTCAATTATATATTTACCTATTGGATAGACTTATTGTATAAATTGTGAGAAAAGAATTCAAGAGGGGAGTTAGTCAAGTTTTAGCATGATAAAACTCAATAAGAACACATATAAAAATATAAAACCTTAATCCCAAACACTTAATGATCAAAAGAGAAATTCAAGTAATAAACAAAAGAAGACAAAACAAGTATTTATCAGCTTCCTTATGATCAAGAGTTACACACTGGCCTTGGAAGAATGTGCTCGGTCATGTGCTTAAAGAGTATTTTATAATGGGGATTCTTGTATCATTTTTCCTTATCAATTTGACTTTTTTTATCTTATATTTGACAAGATGCAATAATTTATCAACAATTTTGCATTATAACATTACAATAATCTTTCTCTCTCAATAATTTAACATTATAAATATGTCTTGAGAGTTTTTTTTAATGGCCTTGGCACTTTTATTTATAGGTTATCCAACTAAATCTAAACCAAGTGAAGTTATATTTAATTTAACCATGTTTACATTTAGTTTAACCTTGGTTAAGTTTAAGAGGGGACAATCAATTAATATTTGGGATATAGATCACATTTATTAAGTATGGCTCTCTATTTTTGAATTTAAGGCTTTAATGGAGATATTTCCAATTTATTGACTTGGAGGGTGATGACATCATCATGACCTCAATTTTATTAAAATTTCCTTTTTAAAAAATTAATATTCACTAATTCCATGTTGAAATTTCACTTAACAATTTAATTGGATGTACTTAGTGTATTTTATGAATAGTTTAAGGGGCCCACTTAATGGGTCCAAAGGCCAATTTGTCAATTTGTTAGGCCAAAATTTGACTAGAGATGACTCCATGAGAGGTTACTATTGTGTAAAAGATAATACCCTAAATAAGGATGCCTCAACATGATTTTGGGTACTAATGTCTGATGTGTAAATGAACATAGGACATTTAATGATTCTTAGGTTTAATTTTCACTATTTGGTAGAAATCATTCTAAAGATTGGTTAGAGCACAATTATATTAAAAATAAGATGTTTATAGTTTGCCCCTATTTTGGAAGGCATTAAAAGACAGGTATATTAATTTAATCTCAAATAATGATAAATTTATTAATTTCTTGGCCAATACCCCAAAGGATGATGGATAAGCCTTGAGTTTCGCCTTGAGGGATCATGCAAAAAATAAAGTTGTCAAAAATCACATCAATAAGAAGGAAATGCTACAAACTATTAGTAAGGGGGTAGAAATATTAATTTGTCCAAAGGTGGTTATAATAAGTGGCATAGTAATGTACCACAATGGGGTAGATGAGTGGAAATAATGGTTTGCCTAAAGGCAGTTATAATCATTGTCACAATGAGGTGCCCTAGTAGTGTAGATAAAAGCATGATACAATTCATATTTACCCCATTAGGGAAGATATTATTAAGAAATGTGTACATAATTCACCCCAATATGACAAATCAAGAAATGGGGGTTACATATTGAATCCTACTCATAGAGTAATAATAATTTGGCATAGAGGATAGGCATGCATTTAGGCTACCTTCTAGTAATGAAGATTCACATTTTAACTATCAAGTATTACTATTTAGTTGTGATTTAATTATGCAATATTTGGGTAGTGTTTGTGTAGGTTTAGGATTTATCAAGTGTGAAAAAGGATAAGTATTGCGTGATAGATCCTTTGGCTAGATTCTTACTATAGATTATGATATTTGTATCATAGTTATAGACAACTATAATAACAATGTGTCTTTAAAGCATGGAAAAGTTAGGTGAAATGCAAGTAAAAATAACTTAGGCATAAGATATGAATAATCAAATCCCATGAGAATATAATTTAGTAAATTAAGTCTATGAATATACACAAATTCACAATTGAAGTACAAGATATGGGTAATCAAGTCTCAAGAGTAAATAAAATGTAAGAATCTTATGATAACTAAGAAATAAAAATGCAAAAAATAAAATAAAAATAATAAACAAACAACTAACAAAGAATAAAATAATACTAATAATAAATAATTAGATAAAAATAAATAAATAAATAAGTAAACAAAAATAAACAAAATAAATAACAAAACAATAATAAATAAAAATAAACAAACAAGCCAAGAGAAAAAAGAATGAAATAAACAACACAAAATTAAACAAACAATCAAAACATACAAAACAAATAGAATAAATAAACATAGATAAAATAAACAAATAGATAAGGGAACAAGAAAGGTTGTAAAGAAATAAAACAAAATAATCAAAATAAATAAACAATCTAAATCAAAGAAAAGTGCAATAAACAAACTAGTTTAAACACCCAAAAGGTAAGAAAATAAACTAAGATAAACAAATGGAAATATAAAAACAATGGTTAATAATAATGTTATTAAAAACTAGAATAAAAATTGTCTATGCATGTGTAATATATGTGTTACTCTTGGTGATAGGGTGACCCTTAGGGTAGGTAAAAACAACATAAGTGAAACAACACAAGACAAAATGGCACAATGTTTCCTCTAGGATATAGGGAACAATAACATAAACATGATGGAAAATATTTCCCCTAGGATATAAGAGTTAATGGCATAAAAAATGAAGGGAATAAAATAAAAGGAAGGGGTAACGAAGCTGGCTCTAGAGGCACTACGTAAGTGGATGTTGCCTACATTGTTTCATGGACACAAGATCCAACATGAAATTTAGGCCAAATGTAGTTCTAACCAGATATGGGATAAAATAAAATTGTTATAAGAAAACATGATGAATTTGTAGAGTAAAATAGGAATGATCTCACAAAACAATAAGATCATTGGTTAAGGTTACTCATAAAATAGTGAGAGAATTCAAACATAAATTGCTCAAAAAATGATGAGAGTGTAAAAATAAGGATAATAAGGGTGGGGAGACTAAATTACAAGTGGTTACTTTTGAAATAGTTAATATTACCATAATCCTTAATACAAAAAAGTGGTTAAAGAAGAAAGGAAGGAAAACATGATGGTGATGGTGACTGAGCTGACCTGAGATACCCCATGTCTTCAAGTGCTACTGACATAGTTTGTGTAGACCTTAGGCTAATGTAGTTTTCCCAAAAATGGGAGGAAAAATTCTAATGTGGTATATAAATTAATCTAGATAGATAAGAAAGTCCATCCTAGAAAATTTTGATAGTTTTATATTTCTCATGCAATGTTTAAGCCAATTTTCATGATTTTTTATTTTTAGGATCTTAAATATTTAGAAAATGTTTTTGGCATTTTATAGGCATCTTAAATCAATTGATAACTATGAGATACAAAATGATCCAACTCATAAAATGGTGAGAGTGCTCAAACTTAAATTACTCACAAAATGGAAAGAACATGGAAACTTATAAATGCTCACAAAATGGTGAGAGAATGACAATTTAGAAATGATCACAAAATGGAAAGATCATGGAAAAGGGTGACTAAACCAACCTCAATGAAAATAGAGTGATTCCTACATAGTCTTAAATGAGAGCTCAAGCCATTTTACTTCTTCCTATAATAGAAGATTCAACTATTTAATAATAATATTGAAAATAGGCAAATAGTAAAGTGTATAATAGTGATGTAGCAATGTCTATAAAAATGGGACTGTTCCTAATTTTACCAAAGGTGTATATAATGAGGAAACAACATCATGGGTTACTGATACTAATTTATCCAAATTCAGTTAAAATGAGTATCACTGGGAATGAGATAGAATGTGATAAAAATGAATAATGTAATGGCCAAACCACTATCATATTTCCCCAAGTTAATACCTTATTATAAAAATATGTGATCAATGAATTTACATACTTAAATAACCATTGAAACTTCATCTGAATCCATTCTATGAATGTGGATAAACTCATAATGGAGTAGAAATAAGGTTAAAATATTGGGTAATGTTGGGTAAATAATTTTGATAAAATAGGGAGGATATGGAAGGAATGGTACATGGTATAGTAAAAGGAAGATGGTATTATGGTATGATGTAAATTATCCTCATAGACAATACCTCAAGTTTCTCAAGGAAAATAATGTTTGAGATGTATTATGTGCATGGATTCATCAAGTTCATCACCTTCTAGTGTAGCTAACATGTATGCTCTAAAGGCATCATTAGAAATAATTACATAAGGTCCTATCCAATTAGGCTTGATCTTAATTTTCTTGTTTTTTGTAGTTGTGTTGTTATTCAATTTTTTTGAGGAAAATATCACCAAGCTCAAACTTTTTATTCTTTACATACCTATTATATTGACCATGTAACCAATTTTGGTATGCTTGAAGGCTATTTACAACTGCCATGCATTTTTGATCCAATTAATCCTACTCTTATATTTGAGCTACCCTTTAATCTTCATCATCAAGGATGTGATTCAATGAGATGCACAGAGAATGAAAATCTAACTCAATGTAACAATGGCCTTAATACCATAGACAATGGAACATGGTGTGTTTCTTTTTGGAGTATAATAATTAGTAAGGTATGCTTAGAAGGTCAAAATATTCTTAAGTGTCAATCATGGCCAACATCAATGGTAATATTATTAATAATATTGATAATGTTCTTGTTAGATGCCTCTGTTTGGACATTACCATATAGGTAATATGTAGTAGAATTTTTTTGAGTAATGTTATACTCAGCATAGAGTACCTTGACATCCTTGTTCTTAGATGTTTTTTCATTATCATATATAATGTTAGATGGGTTGAAGATTATTTTAGAAAAAAAATTCCATTCATGTGAGGGGTATAGCTTCAACCCACTTAAAGATGTATTTAGTGATGGTAAGGATATGCTTATGGCTATTTGAGGAGGTAGATTTAATATTCCATATGAGATCAAGTCCTCATGTTGAAAATGGCCATGGTGTAGTCATTGGTTTGAGTGTTAATGCAAGACCATGGATCAATTTTTCATGCCTCTAATATTTTTTACATATTTTCACACAAGAAGCTACATTTGCTTCCATGGTAGACCAATAATAAGTAGTACATATGAGTTTTTTTGGAAAGGATAGCCTTACTGGTGTGATCCCCATAGAATAATTCATGATATTCCCTCAATAATAATCCATATTATGTGAAATCCAAACAATAAATCATATTTCCATCAAATCTTATACATTAAAGGGTTGGGCCAAGTAAGGTATATTAAGAGGCTTATTGTGTGAATGCTTTTTTTTATTATGTGAAATATATAGTGGAAAGAGTTGATCATTTAGGTAAGTATATAATTTATAATACTCAATAAAATGTGTACCAACAACATAACATATCATTTTAATGGTTGAGGGTTCATGATCATGTGATAGAAGATGTTCAATGAGGAACTGATAGTCTCTTACCTTTTCTATGTTGCAGATCATAGAACAAATAGTAGATATGACATCTATTATCCTATTTTTGGTTTAAGGTATGTGTTTAAACTATACATGAGCAATATAATACTTGATAATGTCCACCATAAATTTATATGATACCTACTTATCATATCTAGTCTGGAACTAGTCGGTAACTTGATTAATATTATGTTGGAAATCTCCATGAACTAATAAATGTTGAATGTTCCATTTTACTACTACATGAGTCCCTATAGTGAGTTTTTAATATTTATACATGTTATTGGTACAAGGAGATCTAACACAAAATGATTTTGGAATGATATCCCCTTTTGGTGTAATTAATAACAAACCTACTCTTGATCTATGAGATGTGAATGACCCATCAAAATACAAATTCCACTACTACTCGTGAGTTGTTTTAATGACAATCATTATGGAATCATCTAAAAATGAAAAATTAAGTGGTTGAGTATATGAAATGGGATATTTAGTAATATTCTTTGTAAGTCCTTATCCTTTAATGGCCTTTTGATATATATATTCAATCTCAAACTCACTCAAAAGCATAACACACTTAGACATGCATCCCTGTAAATATATTTTTGATAGTAGATACTTGAGTGGATCTACTTTGGTAATGACTATGGTCTTGTTTTTGAAGATATAATGATGAAGCTTTTTATATGCAAAGACCATAAATACGTAATATATTTCAATTGGCATATAGTTATTTATATGCTACCACTATACAACTTGGATAGTACATTACATGTTATTTCCCATGTTCATCACATTGGGACAAAATTTCCCCCTAGGAATTTTTAGTGGTAGATAGGTAAAATAGGAACAATCTCCCTGACATTGGTGGTAATAGAGTAGGTGGGTTAGCTAAATATTCCTTTAGGTTCTCAAATTCTTTATGACATTCTTCATCCTAGAGAAATTTAATACATTTCTTCAATAAAAGAGTGAAAGGATGGAATTTATCATCCAATTATGAAATGAAGCATTAATAGACTAGATTTTTTCCTATAGACTATGGAGCTACCTTAAATTAGAAGCTGACAACATCTCAGTAATGGATTGAACCTTGGTAAGATCAAATTCAATGAATTGGTTAGATAAAATAAAGCCTAATAATTTTTTTGAATTAACACCAAAGATGCACTTCTTTGGATTAAGTCAAGCCTTGTACTCATGAATCCTTTCAAATATCCTTCATAAGATGGCTAGATGATCTATGTGGGTCTTAGTTTTAATAGTATGTCTTCGATATAGTATTAAATAATATCATGCATCATATCATGGAATATAATATTCATATCCATTTAATATGTTACACTAACATTTTTGAATTTGAATGACTTGACCTAATAGTAAAACATTCCCAAAGGAGCAGTGAGCATTATTTTGTGTTCATCCTCTAGTGTAATACTTATCTGATTATATCTTAAAAATTCATACATGAGATAAATAATTTCATAATCAATTATGGATTCAAATATCATGTGAATTTTAGTTATAGGAAATTTATCCTTCGGGTAGGCCTTGATGATGTATCACAAACTAGGGTAGATTTTGATACCTTCTTGATTTTTACTAATAGGCACAATATTAGACCTCCACTATGAATATTAAATCAACTTTATACATAAAAATTATAATATTTTATCAAACTCTTTCTATTTTCCATCAAAAATTCATCATGTCTATAAATCAATCCTAACTCGGAGAAGATAGATCATACCTTACACTTCCGATTGGGGACACATTTGTTAAGTGGGAACATGACTAATATGGGGATATGCTAGACCAGATTATATGACATTTGAACACAATTAACAATTCTATATAGGTTTCTAAAGCATTTATAAAATCAAAATCATGAAATAACCCTAAGGGGGTCCTGATTTTTGATATTTCACCTAAACTAATAAAAAGTAAAGAAAATCTAATCTAGTGCTCTCTAAAGATTATGGCATAATTTGGGGTTATAAATAATAAAATTAAACATACATAAGAGACATATACTTACATAAATGTATACATAATCTTAATGCATTAAAGAGAACTAAAAATGCATATATATCTACTCTTACAAAGGAGGAAAAAAGTAAATAATACTTACCTTTGAAGAAAAACCTATCGAGCCTAAATCTCTCACTTGGCCAAGGTGATTTTAAAGAATTTTTTTTGTTATGTAAGGATAAAAAAGAAAAATAATCTATAGCATAGATAACCTATCAATGTATCTAAAAATATTCTCCATAATATAATATTTTTATTTCCAAAGAATGTATGAAACCCTAATCTTACTCCTCAAGTATAATGGTAAATAATTAGATGTGTAATAACCCTTACTTATTCTTCTCTTATCTAAATAATGGTGAAATGAACTTGTATATAAAGGTGTATTTTACCCTAAACCCTTAGAAAAATCCTAGCCATCAAGGTCAACCCAATCGACCTATCATAATTTAAGATAATAATTCCCTAGGTCATGAGATAGATTAGCCAAAAGTTAAACTAAATCCTAAATGAAAATTACCCATAATTGTATAGGGTTGACCTAGTTGACCTAGTACAAACAACTAAAAAAGGGGGATTAAGGTAAGGAATGGAAAGATAAAATGTAGAAAATGATTGTAAAGGGTACAGAAAATAATAAGCTTAGGGATACTATTTTTAGGAGACAAGTATGTAGATAACAAGTGGAAAAA
Source organism: Torreya grandis (assembly GCA_037957365.1). Lineage (NCBI taxonomy): Eukaryota > Viridiplantae > Streptophyta > Pinopsida > Cupressales > Taxaceae > Torreya > Torreya grandis. Next base: position 92,889 of record JARHVA010005581.1, read on the forward strand.
GGGACAACAATCCTACGAATCACCAATGATCTTCCCACCCCTTTCCAAGTGTACACATTATGCCATGAACTTAAATAGATTGAGACTTGATTGGTTCCTACAAGATACAAAGTGTTAGTAAGTGATAAAAGTTTGAAAATATTATGTGTATACATATGCCCCACTTGAAGCTCATCATTTGCCACATGAGTACAACACGGGATGGTACTTTGAGAATATAACATGATAACACATAATGCTAATGCTAAATAAAATGAAATAAGAAAATAATAAGATAAATAAAAGGATATAATTTAAAACTAAATACCTTTACTTACCTTAGTGTTGTAGATAAAGAAGTAGACTACAAGATAAGTGAAGGCATCCAAATGTGAAGAACATTAAGCAAACCTATAGAGGTTAGTGCAAAAAATAACCAAAAATTGAAATTTTTGGGAGATAGGCATAGTATTGGAAAATATTCTCTACGTCTTCATTATTCTATAACATTTTATGGTTCAAAAAATGTAGTAGAAACAAAGATAGAGGCAAAATATGGAGTCTGATAGAAAATATTTGAAAGATTTAGATTTTTGAAAAGTAAGTTTAAATAATGTCAAAGAGAAGTCATTTGATATTTTAAACTTATATAGGAGAGATAAAGATCTCAAAGATACCAAGAAAGGTAAGATGGTAAGGAGATGATAGGCTAGATGAGAGGGACCCCTAGTGGTAGCAGTAGGTGTACTATAGGTAGCCAACTAAGAATGTTAAGCTATTTTTTGAATATTTTAGTGATTTTAAGTGTATTTTAATTTTTTTTTAAATTTTAATATAGTTATATAAATCAAAATTAACCCAAATTAGATGCTAAGGATAGGAAAAATCATTTAATGAAATTGGTTTGAAGGCTTTGGGGAAATAACTACCAAAAGGCACTTATTTTACAAAATGTAAGGGGTCGGTAGCGAATAATAACTAGGTACACCCAATCGACCTAGTAGGCTAAAAAGTGGCAAAATCTATAGTATCGACCTAGAAGGTATGTGCCAATGTAGTTTTCATTCTAGACTATTGACCTAGTACATTAGTTTTGACCTAGTTTAAAAATTCATTCTGATAACTCAACACTAAGAGGGGAAAAATAGAAGTGTTGACTTAGTTTTTTAAGTTAACCAGGTAAAAATAAGAAAATATTGGTTAAACTAGTGTTTTACTAAGGGACCAAAATAGTATGGAAATACATGTAAAAGGCCAAAAGAGTTTTATAATGGCCCAAAATTATTAATAAGGGATAGAAGGGTGGAGTAGGATAAAAATAAGTTTAATTAATTAAAAATGAATTAATTAGAGAAAATTAGTCTTGTTCTTGTATTTAAAAAGAATGTATTTTGATTATAAATGATATGGAGGGTCTAATACATCTTCTTTTATTTCCTGGTTATATGGGTGACACAAAAAATTTCACTAAGTGGATGCATCATGTATTCTCAACTTATTGGAGCACATGTCTATAGAGAATATATCTAAATTTATCTCATTACACGTAGGAGTATAGTATACATGTGTAGAATACCACTTAGTTAAAATTTGTTAGTCATGTTCCTAAGAACCTAAGAACGATTGACTAACACTTTCAAGTGGGAAGTGTAAGGGAATACCAAAGAGGTCAATATCACCTTAGAGGATGTACATGACATCCAAATACTACCCATAGTAGGTATACCCATGATTACAAGAGTATTGGATAGTGATGAGGAGAGGAAATCCTTAGCCATATGGATGACAAGATTAGAGAGAATATACCCTAGATTGAGGGTGAGCATGCTTGATGTATATATATCACAAATTATGGATATCTATAAGGCTATGCTAGTACTTGTGATATCATGGTGCTATGTCATAAGTTAAATGGTATGGTACCACTATTTATGATAGCCTTGAGCCAAATGATATTAGAGAAGAGGGTGTTATATGATTTGGGATCTATCATTTGGGTACAAATCATGCATGACATGTATGGAGTGTTTTCTAGAGGGTAAAAGTCAATGGGAACAATTATATTATTAACATGGATAAATAAGAGGTTCCCCATGTATTGGCCAATTAGATTACCCCATGCAATCGATGATAGGTTACCTCAGGTTTAGAGATGGAGATAGGACTAGGTAGTACAAGTCATGCCCCATGTGATAGTGTTATATATGATTAGATGAGTGGTGATTATATGGTATCCATATGGGTACATCACTATGATATAGACTAGATGGGAGATAATATCACCAACTTTGGCATGGATAGAGGTGATAGGGAACTATACCTTGTTGATGGAGCTAAGTTTGGTGGCATGAATATTAGGGTAGATGGGATTAATTAACTTGATAGTGTCGATATTGGTTCCCATGTTTTGGGCCCAACATGTGAGAGAAGTATAAAAAAGATGAGGATGAGGGACACTAATTGCTAGGATAACATTTAGACCACATCATGAGAGACCTTGGACTAGTCTAACATGATAAGCATTAGAGCAAGAGGATATGGATGTGGATGTAGGAGTATCAGAGGTACCATCACCAAAATTTTAATAGGAGTAGTGACCACTGAAGACATGGTGTCATTAGAGGTAGTAGGATCAAGATATAGAAAAGACTATCACCATCTCAAATGATTGATCAGGTGGGCCAGAGTAGAGTTGGATGATAGGGATGCCATCTAGGCACAGCCTAAGATGAGCATGAGTGGTGAATTTAGTTCTTGTTTTTAGGTAGTGACATATAGAGGAGGTTTTTAGAGGACATGTGAATGGGGAAAATGTGCTTGATAGTCATGTAGATGGTGATATCGTAGTTGTTGACACATAGATAGGTAAAAATATGAGTAAATTTTGCTTAATTTTACTTGAGATAGATATATTTTGAGATATATTAATGATATAATATTTATCTAGTTTTATTTTTATAGGTGTGGTATAGGATGGGGGTCCTAAATTAGTAGAAAAATCGATGATATCCTAGATGAGGTGTTGATGTCTTACAACCCTAATACATTAGACGATCTTAGGGTACCATCTACCCCAACTCAAGCAATTTGGTTTAGATTAGCTATATAGGTCATGAGGTAGTTATGAGCACATAGAGAGGGGATGAAACCATATATATATATGGGTGAGGGAGAGGCATGGGCATGCTAGGCCCTAGATGAGGATAAATGAGTGCATATAGTTATCATGACACATATGGTGTAAGTAGAGACCCAAGAGAGAGTAACACATATAGTAATCATAACTTATTTGACATATGTATATGAGAAAGAGAGAGAAACACATATAGATACCTTAACCAAGTTGGTACAAATGCAAGCATAGTTATTTAATCTATAGGGTAGGTATTAGGATTGAGATCTCAAATAACCTCCTTATCATAATCTATTTAGAGGATTTAGATCAAGGAATTTGTAGGTAGCATGGATAGGCCATGAGATGGGTAGGATGTGATTCAAGCATAGAGTTGGAGCTTTGCGTGTGGCTATATTTTTGTTTTGAAAATCATGATATATATAGAGATGTCTTATTTTGGGATTTGTATTGTTGATTGGATATGTTGTCATTATGGTTATGGTTGTTGATGCTTATATATATATATATATATATATATATATATATATATAGCACATTTATTTAATTTTTTATTTTATATTATTTTGGAAACATATGAGTTGTGTTTTATTTTCTAGTAGTATCTATAACACATTCATGGTTAAAAATAAATAGGCAAAAAGACTTGGTAAAATATAATCAATCAAAAATGTAATATACACTATTTCACATTGAGAAATGTGTAATAAAAATAAAATGAATAAATATAAAGAACTAAAAGGATGGTAAATAAGATAATTTTTTTATAATTAATCCAAGAGAATGATTTGGCACCAAATTAAAACAAGTAAAGTCATACTAAATCACATTGAGAAGTATGAAAATAATGTAATAAAGTGAAAATCATGTGAAATAACAAATGGTATAAAAACAAAATCAATTAATTTATTAAATCATACTAAATCATGTTGGAAAGTATAAAAGAAATGATTTTTGGCAAAATTGGTCTTAAATTTATCACACTAATTCAAGCTGGTATGTATGAAAAATTCAAGAAATGGTTGGATTCTTACATGTAATCATAAAATAAGAAGATAAAAGTGAAAGAGAAATGAAGTAAGCATAAAACATACTAAATAAATATGGGAAGCATTTCAATGATGTGTAACTTCATGATTGATCACATCTTATCTCATATTTGACACATGTAATTTTGATTGTGACTTGGATTATTGGAAAATTTTTTAAGGAAGGCCAAGTCCTATCCATGGTCTTATAATGTAACTCACAAAGGGAAAACTATGGAGGTGTAATAAAATTTTAAAATATGGAAATAAAGGATGTTGGTAATAGGAATGTTAAATTATGGTAATTTAAGATGAAGGTTGGGTCCTATCCATGGTCTTACAATGTAACTCACAAATGGAATTCCAAGGGGAGTGATCTATAAACAAAACAATACTTATCAATAGGAAATATGATGAATGTAGGGAATGAAAAATGGAATGTAAAATTCATAACTTATGCATCTCATGAGAAGATATTAGAATATAAGAGGCATTCTAAGTACATGAGAAGAGACTAAGAGACTAGTGACCATAAATGTACAAAGGAAACCTATTTTCTATAGACACAAATATTTGTAGGAAAATAAGTGTGTTACTAAGATCAACTCATGAAGGTATATTGGTTCAATAAAATTAAAATGGACCTACCTTCCCATGATGTGGTCCCCATTCTTATAGACCCCTTATAGTGCCATTAGTTTACTATGAAGATTAGGTAATTGTATAAGAAAATAGGTAGCACTAAGAGATTTTTTTATTCTCATTTTCTAATATACTAGCCTAATACACCCTAATGGACCTTATCTCTATCATGAGGCTAACTTTATATTTTGAGCTTCAAATAGAAAAATGAGATATGCATTGAATCACATCTTTTAGTGTGATTGGACTTTTAAGAATTTTGAATGTTTTTGCATTTTGTATCATTGCCTTTTTTAAATCATTTGTATTTTAAATTTTTTTAAGTTTTTTGAAGATTCCTCCTCCATACAAAATTAGAATGACCAATCATGAGAGATAAATTGATACACACGAATGAGATATAAGCTTATGCTAAAGGAATATAAGTAACAAAAGACAAGACTGACTAGGACACATAGGATTAATAATGAATCAACATGTTATCTCAAGTCTCAACCATGTATATGCTTAGTTTATGAAAAGGGAATAAAGGGAATGAAGGAGATCCAAAGTGGACCGGTAAAAGGAGAATATAATGAGATGATTTTTTTAACTTATCACATGGTAATAGTAAAAATGACTAAAAGGAACAAGATTTTTATAACCAAGTAACAATGATAATTAGCTATGAAAAATAGACATAAGAAAACAAATAATAATAAAGAGAAATTAAAGGATTTTATAAGAAGGAAACTCAAGAAGAAAAATAAAACAATGATAAAGAAGACATTTATAAAAAACATAATTGACATAATAATCAATATAAAGTGCAAAAGCAAAAGTCACCATGTAACATAAATAAGAATTTTACATTATGACAAATGATATAAAAAATAGAAAAATATAAAATTGGAGCACACGTCCAATCCAATATGAAATTGTAATAATACTATGCATGTGTTCAAAAATATTGATAGATTGACCCCCACACATTATCCATAAAATCTAATAGATCTCTATGAATTTGGATGTGAATTACTGTTAATGTCTTGTCTATCATCTATAAAAATTGGGAAAATACTTTTAATCTAATCTCCTCAATATAAAATGTATGAATGTTTGATGGAATATGTTGAGGATGGATAACAAGTAAGGGATACTTGGGATAATGAATGGGAGAATAAACTATCAGAGATGTAGGAATCACCACTAAGGAAGAATCCATAGGTGAGGGACTCATAGGTGGAGAAGGATCCAAAAGTGAGGGAAGGTCCACGAGTGAAGGATTCATAGGTGGATGGATAGGTGATGATGAATGGACCATAGAATGAGATGAAAGCATAAGAGGTGGAAACATGGGAGAAGAATGGGAGCCTTTTTTTGATAATGTCCTATGAGAGGAATGGAATAAGGGGTAAGTATAGTTATAAGTTAATATTTAAGGTGTTACTGAAGGATGTGGTAATGATCAATGTGATGGGTGACACATTGGTGTCAAAGATAATACATCTCTCCATACATAGGAATATAATAAAGTAGTAACTTTGGGGGAGGTATGTCTCATTTTAGGGTTGAGGGGAAGAAGGATGAAAATTATCAATATATTATCATAGCTTATGATAATACATGGAATAATGGTTATCTATGACATGAAATAAATAGATACACCTGTGAGTAGGATTAGTAGAAGTACTCATAGGAGAAGGTGTAATAAAATGGAAGGGGATTGAAAAGGCTTGTAAACCCGTTTTTTGGGTAATATATCTATCATAGTTAAAGTAAGAAAACCATCACCAAGAGAAGGTGATGGTATGGAAGGAACTAGATTAGTATCAACAAAAGGAGCAATAGGATAAGAAGTAGGGATAGACTCAATGATAACGAGAGTAAAAATGGGATAAACTATAGTGGGAATAGAAATATACTCAAATATAGTAGGATATATTGAGGGAGGGGTGGGGTATATATAATTTTGAATAAGGGTCACACACATATCATGGATAAGTAGGAAATAAGGATCAAGATACCTAGTAAATTGGTAAGGCCCAATCATAACATGATCTATAAGCATACTCCTAAGAGGTTCCTCAAAAATTTGAGGCATTGGTACCATATATACCATAAGATAAAGAGTAAAATTCTAAAATTTGGAACTATATATTATGTAATACAATAAGATACATGAAAAGACAAATAAAAAAAATGATCATAGATAATCTGAACATCATAAGCCTAAATAAGACCGCCTAGTAAAGGATCATCTAATGAATAACCATCATCATAGTGAGGTGTGTGAAGATTAATGATTTAGGTTGGGATTAATTTTTCATCTAATTAAGTGTGATGAATATAATGATGATTCTTAATCAAGACAATGGGAATATTATCACAAGGTGGTTTACAAGAACAAGGCTACAAAGAAATAAGAATCTGAGAGATGAGATGAGATGAGAGATAAAAAATTTAATATTGAGATTGATCTCATCAATTTCATCATTATAAAAATCTAAAAGGTTAATAATAATATTCCCAATGAGTTTAGGATGACCATTGTAACCTCTAGTTGAGTTGATAGTAAAGTTGAATCATTGAGACTCATAGAATGGAACACTAGGCAAAGGTTCCTAAGTAAGAATCTTGAAAACACCATAGTATTGGAATTGTTCAAAATTCCAAGGGTTAGTGTCACCTAAATTTTATATATGGCTCTATTTTGATGGAATTTAACACATTGGTAAGTGAAAGAAGTAACTTCTCTCATACGATGATTCTATGACCTACTAAGCAAGAAGTTATAAGAGAGAGGAAAGTTATATATCATTACCTTCACATGAATAGTGATAGGTCCAATGGTAATGGGAAGCCACACACAACCTAAAGTAGGAATTTTCCTTCAATTATATCCTTAGCATGTATTTAATGTGGATTTTAGATTGTATTCATAATATCTAAGGGTTTTGATAAAATCAAGGGAGGTAATGTAGGTGATAGAACCCTCATCAATCAATGCATACTTGACTTGGATATTGCCAATTTAGACACTAATGAATAGAGTAAAATCATATGCATGAAGTAAAATCTCCTTAGGAATCATATAAATGATGGGAAATTTTAAGAAAATATAAATTTCCACTATTTCATCAATATGGATGGGCATCTCTTCACATTGTTATAATATGTTATCTTCAGATCCAGATAAGGTTGCTTCATATCTTATTAGGGGAGGATGAGGGATGTTAATTTTAAACAAGAGTTGCATTAAATGGTTTATATGACATGAATAGGTCCTCATAATCTCAATAAAAAAAATTGGGATGGAGATTAGTGAGCTTCATGATGGGATCCTTCTCATCATAACCCATGATAATCTTTTTAGAAATAGGTGCATAGTGATTAATGAGGCCATCATAAGGAGAAGCCCAAGTTAATTATAATTAGTGTTGATAAGAAGAAGAAGGTTTATAACAAGGTTAAAAATTATGTTATGAAGATGAATTAGTTAGTTCAATTTGGTGATGATAATTGGTAGAAGTAATGTTAATATAAATTTGATTATCATTAGTGTTAGAGAAAGAATATGGAGGGATAATAAAAATAGAATGGTAAGTGTTCTCCAAATGAGGAGTTTTAATTATCCCATCAAAGGTTATAATATAATCTTTTCCAAACTCATCTAAGTGATGTGGATAAGAATCCAAGATAAGATAAAATGTTTGAGATAATGGAGAGGTGTAGATGGGTTGAGGGTCAATAAAAGTAACCACCCTTCACACATTATTCATATTAACTACATTATATTTAGGATTTAGGTCAAAAAGACTTTCTAAATTATTGGTGGAAGGGGTGGGATTTTATTGGGCATATTTATTAGGTTGGTGATTAGGAATTGAGTCTTTGTAGATCACCAAATGAGCATTAGCTTCATTCAAGGCTTGAAATTTAATGTGTTTCATGAGCCTTAAAAGTAATGTCATAGGCTTTTTGATGATTTTTAATGATTGAATGATGATAAAAATTAGGACCAAGAGGAAATTCCATAGCAAAATTATTAATCTACCTATATGTCTCATGAGAATGATCCCAACTAGTGTGAAACCAACAAAACATGTTAGGATCATACCAGGATTTCATAAGATGAGTGGGATCAAGTTCTCATGGTAAAGGCCTAAGTATATGTTTTAATAATTAAGCTAAGGATAAAGGTTTTTGAATGTTGTTACTATTATGTGTAAATGAGTATTGGTGTATTGTTGATAAGGAGGATCTAATTCTAAGGATTGTTTAGGAACAATAGCTCGAATATTGTGAATGGTGTCATAAGAATCCATGACGCCATCATTGGTATAATTATGGTTTTTGTTCTTGAGTAAGATGTGAGGACCCTTATAAGGTTTAGGTGGATTTAATTTACACATAGGGAAATATTGACATTTATCTTAGTCAATATCTTCCTCCATAGTGCGTGGAAAGAGAGTGTGGACATGATATTATAACTTGGGAAAAAGATAATTGGTAAAGAGATGAAAAAGGTCATCATCAACCATGCTATGTTCGCATCTATTAGATAAAGTTTTCCACCTTTTAATAAAATATTAGGTAGTTTAATTTTCAAATTATTTACAATTTATAAAGTGGGCCAAGGTATTATCGAGAAGATCACTAGTTTGGAACTCTTGGACTAGAGCATTTACTAAATCTTCCAAAATAGTAATATAATTATTTTAAAGTTGGTTATACCAATATAAATATTCACCCATGAGGGTTTTGGATAGGATCTTGTTAGTGAAAAAGGTATTCAATTCAACCCAATCTTTATAAATATTTCTAAATGTTTTGAGATGAAGAGTATAATTAGTTGACCTATTATAATAAATGATAGGGGTGAAACTCTTATATCAATATTAGAAATTTGAGTGGTAATAGGCTAATTTTTAATATGCTTAATGGTTTTGTTTACCAAATGAAGTTGAGGGATGAGATTTCCTTGGGAATATCAAAGAGGAGGTGGTGCAACATTTTGATTATGCATGACCTAAAACACTGGTTGAGGATGCTTTTGAAGATGGAGAAGGTGATTTTGAATTATCATCATTTGATTTGTATTATAAGTTTGATAATTATTTATTTGATTAAGTGTTTGTAACAATTTTTTATGGGTTTGATTAGTATTTTAGAATTATTTGAATCATTAGATTTGGTATTAGTGGTTTGGATACCACTATTGGTGTTGGTAGGAGCTTTATAAGACCTATTATAATGTGAGGCACTAGTGGAAATTTTTTCTTGTGTGTCAACATATGGACTAGTGAATGGATGAGAAGAAGAAACACTAGAAGCATGATTACCTTGCATATAAAAAAATGCACTAGTGGAATAATTAAGGAGAGCAAGTCTTATAAGACGCCCACCAGATGAAGAACCTACCATGTTAGTATAGATACTAGGTATGGAGGTAGAAGAAGTTAAAGAATAAGAGGTCATGTTATGAGAAGGTTTCATAATCAATGGAAGAGGTTGAGAATCAAATAAATTCATACCTCCAAATCCACATGATAATGTGGGAGAAGGTAAATGAGGCTCTTCAGATTGACTACTAATCATGAGATGGTAAATGGTAGAAGGAACCTTTCCTTGATGTTGAGGAAATTCAAAAATAAATAAAATCATTTCATGGGTATACTCTAATTTGGTTTGATATTCTAGTGAGAAGAAAGGATTATACTATGAAGAGGAATGAGGAGGTGTCCCATAGTTCATTTCATGAGTGGTTATATGAACATTACTCTCATACAAGATATGAACCCTACTCTACTGATGTGATACCCTATGAGGGTTGGTAAAAATCATCATATTTATTGAATTAAACTTACTATTGTCTTCAATAAAATATTTTATGATGAATTAAAAATACTAAACAAGGTAAGATAGATGCAAAAAGCAAGGAATTAAGAAATGACAAAAAATTATATAGATTCTATTAGGTCAACCCAATACAAAAAGTGGGGCCTAAATAGATGATTAAATAGGAATACAAGTTTGATTGGTCAACCTAGTTTTGTATCCTATACATGAAGTAAGAAAAGATATAGAGTTGACAAGGTCAACCTAGTTCTATATTTGAGGTGCAAAAAAGAATGTTATGTCAAAAGGGTCTACCATATACTAAAATAAGAATAATTATACAAGTACTTATGAAATCAAGAAATGAAATGAAACACACAATGAATTAGATCAATGTGGTTGACCTAATTGATGCACACATCATAATTTCTTGCACCAACATTGGTTAATGCAAGTTTTTACAATACAACATACAATTCAGTAAAAGTAAAGTAAGCAACTTAGAAAGTAAAAGCTAAGTGGTTAAATTGAATGTTATTAGATTATTAGAATATAGTTTTAGATGTGATATGAAGTTTTTTGTAAGCAAGGAACTCAAAAATAATCTATGGATGGTTTTAAGATGTTTGGGTTGAAAGGGATTTGTATTAGTAATGGTATCGGCTTGGTATTAGGTCCTACCCCCTCACTTCACATGCTACAATTATAAGGGTATTAGGTGATTATCCAAAATATACCATTAAACACATATTTTTACTTGGACTAAAAATAAAGTTAGCTTCCCCCTTGGTGATGAAATCCAAGTAGGTTAGCCTTAGGTAAATAATTATTAAAGTATTTTTTGAGATCTTGTGATTTGGTAGTGTGTACATAAAAGATAAAGTAGTGAAACTAAATGGTATATTTATAAGCCACTTAATTATAATATGTGATTTATTCTAAGCATTCATGAAATATAAAATGAAAGTGTGAGCTAATTTCTAACATATAAGGGTTGATTCTAACTTTGAAACACAATATAATGTTGATGCAATCTATACTATATGCAAAGAAAATAGAATAAAGTCAACAATGTTGCCTCTACAATATGGAAGTAAAGATATGAAAATGAATTAAATTGATAGGGCTGACCTAAATTTTTAGATAGAATACATAATATATAACTACATCAACAGGGTCTACCTAGTTGATTGTATAGGTGTAGTTTTAAAGATTGTAAACTGTTAAAACTAAGACATTAAGGAAAGAGATAAAAAGATAGAAAGGAACCTTGGTGGGTTGGAGGATGTATATAAGTGAGATTCTTCTTGAATAACCTTGATTCACACTTGAAAATTATACTAAGCGTGTCGGCTGGGTCAACCAAGCTTTGTAGAAATTGATTGCTAAAAACTTGAAAAATGTATTATGTCAACAAGGTCAACCTAGTATGCTAAACTAGATGTCTGAAAGTCTAAAAATATATACTATGTCCACTGGGTCAACCTATTAGCTTAAAATTCGTAAAATTCCTATAAAGGTAGAACAAAATCATTTTAATGTGACTATGTGTTAAACTTGTGCATAGAAGTTAGAACTATGTCAATATAGTTGACCTAGTATCACAAATATATGATAATAAAAATGATAAAATAATGAAATAAGTGATATAAAACATATAATCATTAGATTAAAATTAGGTTCACAATAATGTATGTAATCAAAAATGCATTGTGTCTATAAATTAATCCTAACTCAGATAAGATAGATCATGCCATACACTTCTGATTGGGGACACATTTACTAAGAGAGAACATGACCAATATGAGGATCTTTTAGACCCAATTATGGGGTATCTTACCAAAATACACCATGATTTATAGGGTTCCAAAACTTCTATACAAGAATAATCATAAAATAACCCTAAGGGGGTCCTATGTTTTGATATTTCAGCTAAACTAATAAAAAGTAAAGAAAATCTAATCTAGTGCTCTCTAAAGATTATGGCATAATGTGGGGTTATAAATAATAAAATTAAACATAAATAAGAGAAATATACTCACTTAAATGTATACATAATCTTAATACATGAAAGATAAGTAAAAATTCATATATATCTACTCTTACAAAGGAGGAAAAAAGTAAATAATACTTACCTTTGAAGAAAAACCTATTGAGCCTTAATCTATCGCTTGGCCAAGGTGATTTGCAAGAATTTTTTTATGTTATGTAAGGATAATAAATACAAATAATCTCTAGAATACACAACCTATCAATTCATCCAAAATAATTATCCACAAGATAAAATCTCTATCTCCAAAAAAAGTATGAAACCCTAATCTTGTTCCTCAAGTAAAATAGTTAATAAGTAGATGCGTAATATCTCTTAATTATTCTTGTCTTCTATAAATAATGGTTAAATTAACTTTTATATAGGTGTATTTGACCCTAAACCCTTCTAAAAATCTTGTTTGATAGGGTCAACCCACTCAATATAGCATAATTTTAGACAATAATTTCACTAGGTCATGATCTAGGTTGGTCTAAGGTTAAACTAGCTCCTAATTAAAAATTACCCAAAATTGTTTAGGGTCAACCAAATCTACCTGGTATATTCAATTGAAAAAAGAGAATTAAGGTGAGGAATAGGAGGATAAAATGTAATAAATTACTAGAAAGGGTACATTATAGAAGAACAAGCTTAGGGATAATGTTTTTAAGAGATGAGTTTGTAGATAACAAGTGGCAAAAGGGATACCAATCTTGTGAAGCACCAATGGTCTACCCACCCCATTTTTGATGTAACCATTAGGGCATGTACTTAGAGAGATTTAGACTCTATGGGTTCTTGTAAGATACAAAGTGTGAGTAAGTAATAAAAGTTTGAAAATATTATGTGTTTACACTTTCTTGGCTAACATAACAATACAAGGATGTTTTTAACAAAAATTTTGATTAACAAGTTTGGCATCAAGATTTAAAATGAGATGGTGTAAAAAAAAGGTGGGGTCCAAACCTAGCATATCTAAATATGCCTATGTAAATATGTCAACAGACTCCCTCAAAATGGTTATAATGACTTCATGTTCTTCTTTAGTGAGGGACACACGTAATTTGATCCACCTTGGGTCCTCTAGAGTCCCAATGTTGACTTCCATAGTATCCTTTACTAGGAGATTCAAGCCATATTATTGAATAATTTACAAAGATGTAAATTGGCCAAAAATGGAGAAGTCCTCTAGTAAAAATGGTTCTTCAAATTCTCCTAAACATGATGAATTTAAATCTCGTAATGGTAAAAAGGGACATGTAACAAAAATTATATAACATTCTTAGATAATTTCATCAATGGCATGATGTTCCTCTATATTACGTTTAGACCTAAAAACAAGTTTGTTGTTGGTGGTTTCCTAATCTTCATTCAAATAAAGGTGAACATATTTATTTAGTGACACATGAAATAGGTTTTCACCAAGTTATTGGCCTTTTTATTTACTTTTATCCTAGTCCAAAAGTGCCTTAGAGGGGTTTTCTCTTTCAGACCTTAAACTTTTTTAAATTTTTGGTTAAGGATGTTCACTCACTCTCTTAAATAATAAATAAGATCCAACTTGATAGATATCCCTTATTTATGGTTTCCCAAAGGAACATATCTCTCAAGACTAAAAAATCACAAAAGTCCTCATCATTCTAAAACTCATCTAAAAGTAATATGGATTTTTGTTGGTCCTAGTCTATGAATTGCGGATGATAATGGGTAAGTAGGGAATTCCATATTATGGACATGATGGTATAGATGATATATGGGTATAATAAGTTAGTACTCGCTAGGTCTTCATACATTCTATGATTGGGATTTAATTCACTTCTTGTATCATCATCATTAATCATTACTTTATGCACATGAATAAGATACGTGGGTTCACCACTAGGTAGTTTAAATCTACGAACATTAGTTCTTTTGTATTTAGTCATAGAATCAAGCTCAATACTACCCTGTTAATTTTACCCTAGCACTCTACCTTCATAAGATTGGTTATCCATAATCATTTTAGTGATGGTATACTTTATACTTTGGTAGTAATAAATAAAATTGTCATTATATAACCAAGAATCATCATTGGCAAGTAGGTCCTATTCTTGGCTAGTGGTTGGTGTGAGAATAATAGACACCAAGATATGAAGTTTTTATTTTCCATTTTGTCACCATTTCATGAAAATTAGATTATCTTTGGGCCTTCAATAGAACTTGGGTTTTTTTAGAATCTTGTCTATATGGAAGGTATTATAGATAAAATTCTCTCTTGTACCATCATCTACAATGTTAAAATGATTATAAATTTCAATTGGGTCTAGACCAAAACAATAGTTGTAGTTTTCATATATAGCCTTCAAATTATTTTAGTGTTCATAAGGTTGTCGATCTCCAAGGATAATTATTTCCATCCTAGAGTGAGTAAACTTGATACACTAGTGTAAGGTTGAAACTATTGAATGAATCCCATGTATCCATGGTCTACTCAAGATCAAATTGTATGCATGGAAATGTGTGTCATGGGTTAAAGTCCCAATAACCATTTCCAAAATTATGGTTAACTATGAGTCTTTCTCTTCATTATCATATGCCTTAATAGTAATCATCTCTATATAAATATTAGTTGTTGTATAGCCCATGTTATTGATTAGATTTAGAGACACAATATTTGGACCAGATCCATTATTTATGAGGACACATTTAAATTTATGTCATGTTATAACAACTCTAATTTATAATGGGTTATTATTAAGAGGTCCAAGCGATGACATATCACTTTGGTCCAATGTTAATTATTGGCCTAGGGATAAGTGTCTAACTAAAGCTTGAAAATTGTCTAGGGTAATGCCATTGGCAACTTGGGACTAGCCTAAGAGTTCATTAAAGATATTATTGTGGATGGTATATGTGTGTAACAAATCTAGAATAGAGATTAATGTGGGTATCTTTTGGAGGTGTTCCACAATATTATACATTTTTACTTAACAATGATAATTAGCTTACTCCTAACCAATATAGTGGGTTATATTGGCTCATTAGTAGGGGGTTATGGGCATAGTATGGTGATTTTATACCACCAAGTTGATATTATGTAATCTAGATTGGGTAAAGGACCATTGTAACTAGAATATGATGAAAATGATCCATAGAGGGTAATTATTGATTATCAGTTTAATTTTATAAAATCATAGGTCAATTAAGGGTTATCAACATAGGGACACAAGATGCTAATCTTTGATTATTTTTTTGCTTGGTTGCAGTCATAAGTCAAGGAAGGATTACTTATTTTGGGAGATTGATGGGAATTTTCAGGTAATAGTCTTGGTCTATTAGTATTTAGTCTAGGATAAATGGCAATGGTATAAAATTGCCCACCTAAAATATGACCTATAGCTTTATTTTAGTTGTGAACAATTATGTGATAGGTCTATTGTTTATTGGGGTCATTCTTGCCTTGGTTCTATCCATTTTGTAGTTTACATTGTTATTGCTATTGGTGTTGCTGCTACTTTTGATATGGTATTAATTATTTCTATTGTTGATTGGTATTGTTATGTTGTGGAAAATTATTTTAGTAGATACCCATGTTTTTAGTGGAAGTAGACATTAGATTATACAAATGGATCTCTCCATTTTCCAACATATTCTCAATGAGGTGCTTCAGCTACACACAATGATGTATAGAATGTCCATAAACATGATGGTATTCATAAAACTCATTATATTTATACCAATATGGATTATTTAATACTTCAAGAAAGTGTTTTGGATTCATCCAACTAATCATATTAGCCATAGATAATTTATGAAACACTACTTCAATAGGCTCACCAAGGTCACTAAAGACTCTAGTATCAGGTCTTCTTCTTGGATGAGGGGTTTGAGAAGGTGGTGGATATATAATTTGTGGAGATACATAGGTTTAGGCATAAAATATGTGTGTTTGATAGGCTATATTTGTGGATTAAGCTACACTAATGGGATAGGCTGAGTAGATGGTGTTTTTACCATTTGAACATGACACAACTAACCAACTCCATTACTAACAACATTTTTTGTGGTTTCATGTCTTAGATTTTTCATACTCATTAGCTTCAGTGGATGTAAATGATTACATTAGGACTAGGATAGGGATCTAACTTGGGCCTAAATTTTAGTTTTGGCTCTAATTTGAACAAAATAACTTAATAATCCCTTTATCAATGATGGATTTTATAATTTGTATAACTTTTTTAGAGATTTCCTTTAATTTTTTATCATAATGAAGCTCCAAGTCATTTTATATTTCATTGTGTATTTTTTTTAGTAAACATATCTACCAATTTTTTATATGTTAGATTATAGGTGAAGAAACTAGCAAGCACTCTCCATCACTATAAGTAACATGTAAATCTTTCCCTAAATTTTTTCTTGGCTTGACTCAATTCATCTACCAAAATATCATGCTATATATTTTAGGACAAATGTTTCAAAAAATTAGCTAAAATACCATCAAAGTCAAATATCAATTTTTTTAGAAAACTTTAGAATCCACTCTAAGGCTTATCAAGCTAGGCTTAGAGAAAAAATAAAAATTAGGTAGGTGTCACCATAGGCCACTAGTTAGAAAGTGATAAAAATTCTTTTAAATGCTCCTTAGGGTCTACTTTACCCTTGTATTTTTCAATTTTTGGTGTCTCATGACCTACAGGAAATAGTATTTGGAGATACCCCATGTTAAATGGATATGAGAACATGTCATCCATTTCAAACTTCTTAGTTTGTTTTCACATCTAAATGGCTAAAATTACATCCTTCATCTATTGTAGTTCTTGGGCCAAGAAACTTGATGGAATAGTTGGTTATGTTTTTGGTTGGGTGATCAAAGGTGGATTACCTTGACCAAGGTATAGTGGGGGAATGGAGGACTATGGAATAATGGTTTGATGAACCAATCAAGTAGGATTATGTATCCATGTATTGGGATTAGGTTGTTGATATTGCATACATTATTGCTAAAATTTTTGGTTTAGATTAAGGATATGGATTTGAGTCAGAATTAATTAGGGTTTTGATGCAAGTATGTGTCCTCATAAAAGGTATTGGGCCTACTGTGTTTGAGTAGGAACATGTTACCAACTAGTATAAACTAGATATATAAATAGTACTTGTTATTGACTAAATCCATATATTTGAATATGTGACACATATTAGGTAAAATGAAACTATTTACTAATAGGTATTTGTGCTAGGTTAGCCCCTCTTTATTGAATAAATACTTGTTTTGAACTGGGCACTTGTTGGGTGTTTGTCATTTGTCATTGATGAATAGAAATATTTTTTTGATTAAAGAATGTTTATAATGAACCCACCATGTATTGTGTTTGTACATTAGTCTATGTCTATAGTCACAAATTATTAGTTTTCACCTATAGATGTGGGGTAACATTCACCACTTATTGGGATAAAATATTCGTTATTACTTGGATACTTATCCCATGTTATTGCATGCTTGAAGAAGAAGTTGGTTGAGGAGTGGGAGTAACCTATTGTCATTTGGAACTACATATTCCTTCCCCCTATTATTGTGAACCACTCATAGTATTGGAAATATTCACTTGCTATTGTAAATTATATGGTGGTACATTTAACCAACTTTGGTCTAAATTTGGATATACTCACATGATATCGACTACATTTGGCACATGGTCTTGAGTACAAGCCATAGTCACTTATTCAGTGACCAAGACATTGAACATGTCACCTATTGGAGTACTTAGGTAAAAAAATTCCACACTTGGATTAGTATGATCCAATGAATCAAATTATAATCCTTCTAATGGAGTAATTTCTATAAGCGGGGTATTTGATATGGCCATAGCATTAAAATTATGTGCTATATTAAGACACGTTTGATATTATTGTTGAATTTGTGTGAAATGGTCTGCTATGTGGCCCTTTCCTTTTTCAAATACATTAAGATCTTGGTTTTCCATTATCTTAAGTTATTGATGTTAACAATTAGAGTCCCATTCTATGGTTTGATTTGAGGTGTGTTACTAGGTGCTCTAACTATACTAAGTAGAATTTCATAGGGAAAGTATGCTAAAAATATAGCTCTTACCTCTATAGCCCTAACCAAAATCTCATCCTTGTTTTCAATAATGTGATGATCAAACAAGTAAGGTTCATAGATTATTGGTGTATTAATGTATTAGGGTTGTTGTTGGACTTGTTTGATAATAGATAGCATATTAGCAAGGTATTAAGTTATTTTTTCATACTCCTAACCTAGATAGAGAGGTGTATAAATATGTATTATGATAATGGATCCTACCCTTGCTCCACATATTGATTAGTGTAAGGAGGATATGGATCCATTTCATAAATTACATCATTCCCATATGGGTCTTGAATAAAAGGATCATTCATGACTATGAATTAATAATATGGATTGTAAATGGTCCCACTACATGTGTAGTGAGGTATATTGGAACCTAAAACTATTGTCTCATGAATAAAAGTTCTAAATCTTGTAAAACAATCAAAAATTAATCTAAAAGGATTAGTTGATTATTGCAAACATCTTTAAAAATGGTGTAGATGGAAAATGTATTCTATTGTTGCAAATGGTTTAAACATGACCTAGACTAAATCTCTTCTTGAAATCTATCAATAGAAATTTGGTCTCAAATATCTCCAATACTCTAAGGTATTTCACACAAATGGTCAAATGAAAGACAAGTTTGAATCTTAGTCATAGCAAAGTGTTTAAAACAAATCTAATCTAGGTATAAAATAAAAAGTGTTGTGTCTTTGGTTAGAAGGCATAAATTTAAACTTAAAAAGACATGAACTAGATATGAAAACTTTAGGAAAATGCTAGGTATTTGGTTAAAAGGCACAAATCTAGAATTTTAAACACATTAGGTATAGGTAAAAACTTGTAATTAATATATTTCTAAGTCAAATAGTTGAAAAGACTTGACTAAATCTTGGAACATGAATTTCATAAAAAACTTGACCTTTTTATAAATAACTCACTCTAGGCACACACCTAAAAATAATTGGGAAAATAAATCTTAACTATTCAAAATAATAGTGATGAGTAAATAATTTAAGGCCAAGTGATAGTAAAAGTTCCAATGTAAACTAACCATGATTAGATTTATAATTAAAAAGTGAATTTTGACCCTAGTATAATGAAAAAAATTGACTCAAGGGACATGAAAACAATCCACTTCCTAGATCTAGGCAAAAGGGTCTTATAATTGAGCAAGAAATCAATCCAAGTTACATAGTCCAAAAGTAAGAGGTAAACACCCAAGCTAAAAATAGGAAATATCTAGGTGTATAATAAATAAAATATAGTTTGAAATTTGTAAGACAAATTTTGAACTTGGTTCAAATGTCTTGGATTTTTCAAATGGAGAACATCATAAACCCAAAGGAAAACATATTGACACTAATTTTAGACCTAAAACACACATGATTTTAAACCTAGATTGAAACAAGGCAATGTTTTTGGAATAACATGAGCAACATAAAAATTCTCCATTAATCAAATTGTATGATAATAGTTTTGGACTTGAAAATTCAAGGAAAATGTTTGATAATGATGCCTCATTTAATAAAGTGACACACAAAATTTTTGGAATAAAAATTTCTAAGGAAAATGTGTAATAAAAAATTAGTAGATTAACACTTCTTAGGCTAAAGTGTGATGAAAATACATGATGGTTATCACTCATTTTGATATTTGAACAAACAAAAACATTTAGTCTCAAAACACAAATGTAAATAAAAAGAAAATAGAAATAACACTAATGGCTCATCCTATCCCTAAAACTATCATGGTGTGCATACCTTCTACCAATGTTTCCATTGATATACCAATTTTTTTGAGGAATTAAGTGTTAATCCAAAAAATTAAAGAACATGTGTAAGTAGATTTTGAATGCCCCCTCTATCTCTCAAACATTGGTATATGAAACTAATTTACAATGATGAGCATTTGACATTTGGAAAGAAATTATGTAGCAAATGGGGTTGCATAAATGTTGGTATAATAATGTGGATTGTAAAGTTGCATAATATATTTGGTTGATATTCATGAATTATGTGATCATTTTTTTGTTGCATAGTATATTCTGTCTTATCTTCATGACTTGTAATAGGCTATAATATAAAGAGACTCCACTTTTGGTGCCAAGTACGAGAATAAGATGAATAGTCATAGATTGGAAATGTCTATATATGCTTTTTTTTGTAATAAGAAAAGGGTTATGTTTTTTATAAGAGATCAATATAAATTATTTGGTTATGGTTATCTGTATGATTTCTTTTTATGTTCCTTACATGTGTTCTTGTATGTAATGATTTGATTACATTTTGTTTAAACTATTTTGAATGTATTATTTTAGTTTATATAATATTGGTTACTCTTAATTCCTCAATAACACAAAATAAGTAATGCTTCTTATATTTATATCATCTAAAATCCTATATTTTTATGATAAACTATTTTTTTCACATGAAGTATCTCATAGCTGTCCTCATCCTTAACATATTCTAATGCTTCAAGAGCCTCTTATAATAATGGTGTAGTGAGCATGGAAACTCTTTTTACATGGAATTATAATAATATGATTAGTAGGGTAGAGAGATATTGAGATATGTTTAGACCAAAGGATATGTAATTTCATAGAAGAAAAATAAAAAAGGACTAGTCTTACAACCTAAGATATCATTCAAGAGCATATTTATGGAGGAATTTATGAAATCTTTTATTGTGAGTTACATAAATTTCTAGCTAATAGGTTAGCATGATTGGCATATTATTGTTTTAAACCAAGGATGGAAGAAACTATAATATGCACTAAAGAAAGGATAGACCAGTTATAGAGATTAGAAACTGACTAGATAAGAGTAATAGATCATTGGGTTGCCACTATACTTGATAGAGATATAACTAAGTTTTTAATGCAAGGATACATAGTTTTTGAATCTATGAAAAAAAAATTAATAGAGGAATTTGACAAAAAAATTTATAATGACTACCTATCCTAGTGAAGATGTTGGTTATGGGCAAGGCCATCGTGCCCACTCTAGCCAATATTGGGGTGTGTATAACATGATAGTGAATTATTATTAGATGATAAAATAAAGCTTGAAACTAAATCTAGAATAGAGACAATAGGGAAGAAGATTAAAAATAAGAGTATGGATTTAAAAAGTGAGCTGTGACAATAAAATAGATGGAGTAAATAGAAAAATACCTAGGAAGATGTGAGTATAGTTAAGAGTAGTAGTAAAATAGCTGATGAATGAGTAGGAAGAAGTAATGAATAATAAGGAAGAGATGAATAATGAAATACAAATAAATACTAGATGAAAGAATAAGATTCATGACAATATAAATAAATAAGTGATGAATAATGAGAGGAAGAAAAGATGCGTGAAGATGAAGATGATAATAGTGTAGAGGTAGACTAGTTAGATGATAGATGTAGTGTGAATCTATAAGAATGGGTATTACCAAAATAAGGTCATGAATAATTAAGCAAAGAAGTAGGACAAAATCATAGATCAAGATAGAGTTGTATGAAATCTATAGATTAGTAGGGCATGCAAAAATGTAATTCCATCTCTTTCAACAATATGTAAAAATACCTGGAGTTTGTATTGTAATTTTTGTAAATCACACAATCATGATGAAAAGAATTTTAGGGATTTATAGGATCTTAAAGAAGATATTATAAAGAATGTATTCGTCATCACTTCACAATAAGTTTCCTCGATGAAGAAGAGAATTCCAATCCCAAAGGTTGATAAGGGTTGTGAAAGCGAAGAAGATCCATAATGGATTCCTATTTTGCCTTAGTACCAACCTCAACATCTAGCTAGATGGACCCCTCTGTCACTGTCTTAGACACCACCATAACCACAATACCAATACTCATCACCTTGGAATTTGATAATGACATAGAAACAACAAACTAGTTGGACTCCACAAGTTGTGTAAAATTAATTTGGGATAAGAGATAATACCCAAAAACATCAGAACTAGAATATAATGCAGTAATATAGAGGTTATAACGAAGGTTATTGGTTAAATATAAGAGGATCTAGGTGTGGATATAAAGGGCCTTATCAAGGTGATAGAGGGAATAATTATAAATTCCCTTCTTTTTTATGTTACTTATGTCAAGAGTATAACCATGAGAAATGTGATTGTCCTTTGAATCCTCAACGATAGTTTTACTGCACATATTATAGGGTATATGAGCAATAAAAGATAAAACATTGTCATGTTTTGGAAATGAAAATAAAGGAAAAGGCCATCATGAATGTTATCATGGTGAATGTGAATCCTAATGAGGATTATTTTTTTAATGTAATTTTAAGAAACCAACATGAATAGAGAGGATTTATTCCTCTCAAAATTTCTTAAGACCAAGGAATCTAGAAAGTGAAACAAGATAAATACCTAGACCCAACTATAGAAAAGGGACTAATGTATGTAGTGGTGTAGATGTTGAATATTATTCAACACAAAGCCACTATTGTAGGATATGCTACATAAAAATATTCCATAATTTATGGTTAGATTGTGTGCATTATGAAATAGGATAGAACTATTACTATGCTAATATATCTACCTAAGCTGCTAAGTATACTACATAATGAAGAGATTTCCTAGAATATTATAAATTTGATATATAATATACTAAAATGTTCACAACAAGTGAAATATAAGTCATAAAAACCTATTTGGTATGTAAAAATAAATAAGACATGGAATGTAGATGCATGAATCAACATTAAAGTTGTAGGATATGAAATTCCAAATGTTGTCTTTGATTTTGTCAAAATATTTAACATGATTCCTAGGTCTATATGGGAGCTGATTGGATGGATAGTTCTTAGTTATAACCTAATGATTCTAAGTTTAGTATACTATGGAAGATTTTAACCCATTGGTCAATGAGAATATGTTGAGATCAAAGTCATATAACTGAGTCTATGAAGTGACTTTGAAGTCATCGATATGAAGAAAACAACAACTCATTATCTTGTATTGATTGACAAGAACTGGGCATATGATGGTTAGATTACCATTAATACTACACAAAATCAATTAGAGTAACATCAAGGAGATAATATTTTAGTCATTATTTTACATAAGGCACACAAAACCTACATCATTTTGGTTGAATCAAACTCTCCTTATGTTGCACAAGAAACCAACTAGATGAAGGTAAACTCTAAGGAGAACCTAAAATCTCTACATGAAATTGAGTGTAATTTATTATATGAGAATAATATACCTTAGGTTCAGTCCTTACTCAATAGTTAAAGACATCTACATAATATAAGCCTAAACTAGTATTTACTCAACCATTGGCACCTCAATTTATCATATAATATTGTGCATCCATTTCTTCTAAATCACCTACTTGATTAGAAGTTGATTTTCTCTATCAATCAAATGATCATATGCAAGATTATATATAGATAAATAGAAAAGTCACCCTACCTTTAGAAATATATTCCTCTATAAGTAAAGACTCATATACATATCTACTCAATGGTGATGATGAACTTTGATGTATAATAATGATATTCATCATGGAAAGATAACTTCCTTCATATTATGAAACCAAGGATATCAATCAATTAATTATACACATACAAGTACATATGCCTACAATTAGTCAATGGGTTAGTGCCTTGAATTATGCTTTGAATGGAGTTACAATGATATGGTGTATAACTCATAGAGATGATGAACTCGATTGGGATGATGCATATGAACTTATGATTATCAGACTTCAACTAACATATTTAATCATAAGTAATTGGCCTTAGTTTTAAGAAGATGAGTGACCTAAAATCCATATCCACAAGTGTGTTAAGGTTTAGACTAAATAATGTGTGGTACCTAAGTATTGGGTTCATATATTGCATTACACACTTTCCCCTTTACCCACAACTTGGTATATGAATAATTAACACATGAGGGACATAAATAATTAGGCACATATGTAGAGTGGATTCATCTAGACTTTTGTCTTTGCAGATGATAATCTTGTGGTTCATAATGTGCTACTGAAAATCAAACATTTCCTATGTCATGGGTACTTAGAGGATTTAAGCACCATGATGGAGTCTATTGTGTATAATAATGTAGCTTGTGATCTAAATATAACATTAAAAATATATAAATATGCCAATATGGAGAAAAAATATCTTATGCAACCATGCCACTGAATAGAGAATGAAGAGGATGAAACTAAGGATTTAAATACTAATGGTGATATTTATCTAACTTATTTCTTTAAACATAAATGATTAGTAGAACCATTAAAATATTCTATCATAGAACCCACTGAAGAAGAAAAGTTGTGCAACATATAGATTCTAGAGTAAGAAAGGAAAATAATGTTTCAAGAATCTATTGTTGAGGAAAAGTGAAATATTTATTAACAAACTATTAAAAAACATGTGGAAAACATCAAAATCAAGGAGATTCCTAAACTAACACATATAGGTGATTATTGGATTGAATCCAAAGTTTTAGAAGCTATACAACTCCTAAGGGATTATCACTATGTGTTTCCCACAAAATTGTTAGAAGTCAGAGGATTAGATCCATCCTTAGGAGAAATTCATATCAAACTCAAGGAGTGTACACAACCCATCAATAAAATGCCATATAAGTTGAATCCAAACATGAAGTTGAATGTAAAGGCTAAATTGGATAGATTTTAGGAAGTAGGTATAATATATCCTATAGAGAAGGTGGATTAGTTTAGTCCCATGGTAATGCATCATAAGAAAATAGGGGATATTAGAGGATGTGATGACCATCAACTTTTTAATGATGCATGTGTGAATGATCCATTTCCGATTCCATTCATTGAAGAAGTTTTGCAATCTATTATAGGTAATGAATTTTAATCCCTCATGAATGGGTTTAGTGGATATCATCAAATACCCATTTTAAAATAAGATAGATCGAAAATGAATTTTTCCATGAAATGGGGATCCTTTGCATATAAAGTAATTCCTTTTGACCTCAAGAATGCACCTGATTTTTTTTCTAGAACAGTGGTAATTGCCTTTAAGGATTTCATTCATGACTTCTTAGAAGTATATTTAGATGATTGGGTAGTATTATATTTTTTAAAGAGCACATGTCTAAGATGCACCTTATGTTATAATGTTGTTGAGCTTTGTGCATTGCCCTAAATTTAAAAAAGAGTGTATTTTTTACACCTTTTTGTGTCTTTCTAGGTCATGTGGCTTGTAGTTAAGGGATTTTGGTGGACCAAGCCAAAATTACAATCATTATCAGTATACCTTCACCAGTCATCTTTATGTAAGTACAATCCTTTATTGGCCACATAGGTTACTATTAGGAGTTTATCAAGGGATATGCATCAATTTATTCCCCATTAAAATATTTACTACACAAAGGTGTGAAGTTTCTCTGGACCTCTAAGTGTCAAATAGCTTTCATATAACTCAAGAAGAGATTAGTCATTATGCCTATTATCATCTTTCTATATTAGAGTAATCCCTTTCATGTGCATGTTAATGCTTTTGGTATCATAGTTAGTGTTGTGCTTGCATAGAGAAGATATGGTGGGATATACCACCCCATACATTTTGCATGCTAAAATTTGTTTGATGAAGAAAATAATTACATGCCAACTAAAAGGAAACCTCTAACTATAGTTTTTACATTGTATACATTCTGATAATATCTACTTGAGACATCATTTAAAGTTTTCACAGATCATCAAGCTTTGTGCTACCTAGTCAATAAGCCTATGCTTGAAGGTTGCATTTTAAGATGGTTGATGCTCTCTCAAGAATTTCAATTTCATATCAACATCAAGATAGATAGAGAAAAGTTTAGACTATATCATTTTAGTTTCCTCACGAATAGATAAGAGCTAGAATAACTATAAGAAGATTCCCCTGATGCCCATATATTTTGAGCTTATACAATAACTAATAATTTTAAGGAAATTACTAATTTCGTAGAATAAGGAATATTCCTTGTGCACTACCAATAAAGAGACAAGAAATAATTTTTCACTAGAGCTTTTCCATATACTATTATAAATGGGTTCTTGTATCATTTGGAAAAGATGAAGTACTGTGTAAGGTAGTTATGGAACATGAACACCCACAACTCTTACAAGAAGCATACCAATAATAATAAGAGTCCATTTTTATAGATAATCTACTTCAAAAAAAATGTTATAGAGTGGATTACTGTGGTCAAACCTTTTTTAGGATGTATATAGTGTTGCATAAAATTATGATGTGTGTCAATGAATGAGTAAGCCACACCAAAAGGATGAAATTCCCTTGTAACATTTTTTAGTCAAACAACATTTTTAATAGTGTGGTATCAATTTTAGGACCTATCAATCCCTTGAGTAAGCACAATAAATAAAAATTTATTATCATTATGATCAATAACTTTACCAAATAGGTTGAAGCTACGATGAAACCCAATTATGGGGCACAGGGTGAAACAAAGTTATTTTACGAGAAAATTATCACATGTTTTGGATTCCCCATCAAGCTCCTTTGTGATTGAGGGACATAATTCTTGAATAGTACTATCAAATCTCTTACTGAATAGATCAAAATTTCCCATCATAAAAGTACTGCATACCATCCACAAGCTAATGGACAAGCTAAGGCTTCTAATAAAGTTTTGGCTAAAATGTTGACAAAGATTTGTGATGTTAAGAGGGATGATTTGGAAGATCACATTATTGAAATTAATTACCTTATATAATGAACTATAAGAGGACTATAGGTTTTACTCAATTTTAGTTGATCTATGGGCTTGAAGCAATAATGCCTATGGAATACATGGTACCCAGTCTATGCATTACAATGGTTATGAGACTAGGGGATTGTGATTATCTCATAAATAGGCTTATCCAATTGAATTAGATTGATGAGTATCGATGAATAGCATCTTATACAAAGGAAGTTCATAAGTAGAGTTAAAAATAATGCATGATAAAAACTTACAAAGTAAGGAATTATACAAAGATCAACTAGTTTTGTTATACTATAATCACTTTAGAGCATTTTTAGTTAAATTACAAATCAAGTGGAAAGGGCCTTACATTATACATGAAATATTTCAGTAAGGTACTATTGTTTTGAGAGATCTATAGGGAACCATTTTGCTAGGGTGGGTGAATAGATGTAAGCTTAACCACTACTACTAATAGTCTTAATTGATATCTTTCTTCTAGATGAGTGGATATTGAGTAGCATAAAGTAGATTAGGATTTTTCTTTTATATATTCTTTCTTCTATGTTTCTTTTTTTGTGTGTGCTTTTATATTATTTCTTCACCAAATTTTGTGACCATGATAAGAATTATAGTGTGAAACATCCATATGTAGAGGAAATCAGTTATGTCATTATTACTATCATTAAAATTGAAAGAAAGTAATTAAGTATTAGAAATGTATGGTCAATTTACATCAGCCAAGATCTCAACCATATAATGGTCATCCCAAAGTAGCTAATGCCAAAGCCTAGGATCAATTGATCTAATATTCACCAAATCAATAGACAATCAACACCATTAGTATGTACTTTAATACAAACATCAAATAATATAATGATGTATCTTGATGCATAAACCACTGACTAATTGACATTATTTCTAGATTAGATAATATTTACACATCAATATTCAAATTTATATCAAAGGGATAGCTCAACATGGAATTTATGCAAAAACCAACATGCAAAAAATATATGAAGGAAAAAGGTTATGAAACAAGTCTGCATTTCATTCTTTCAAACATTTTACTACAATGTAACAAGAAAAAAATTATTTTTTCTAGTAATCCAATACCATGGATTGTTTGCATCTCATTAAGAACTTAATAGATGCTCAAAATGAAGTAATGGGAATTGATCTTGTTCTTTGGAAAATAAAATATACTAATCAAGAACCATTTGACTATCTTTGAATGGTAAAACAAAAACTCTTCTAACCAAATCTATTAGATGCTACATAACCACTTGCTCTTGTAGCCCCACACCATTTCCGCAACACTCACATAAAACTCTTACTTTAGATGCCTACCTTTGGTGATTTGGTGGATATTATGCAAATCCTACTTGATCATTATAATGAGGGAAACATTTACATTATCCTTGATACCACCATCATCAACAACACTAAATAAATGGCCAAATCTTTGGGCATGTCTGTATGGGTTGATTCTCTTACTCCCTACAAGTCTAGAATGCCTCCTATCCTTAAATAAGTTATATATTTGCATATCCAAGGGTATATAAGAATACCAATTTAATATATCTAATATGAACCAATGTGCATCTTTGTTGACTGCATCACATGTTGATTCTAGCATACCAACAATTATGAAAAATGAATCCCTAAAGTAGTGGTTGATGTTTCACATCACATGATCTACCACACTGATCAATTTAACTTTCTAGATTACTTTAAATAATATCTACTTAAAAATATTTAAAAGTGTCACACAACTTCTAGATAGACCTTTTAATACCAATATTTTACCCTTCTATTATATTTCACCTAATGGAAGTCCATTGAAGGAGTGGTGTACCTAGACATTAACTAATTTTCAAGAAAACAATTTTGAGATTTGATATGGACACTTGAGAATAACTCCCTAGATCATGAGGGAAAATTTAAAACATGGTAGGAGGATTTTTTAGATCTCATTGTTACACAATCATAGGTACTACCTAACATCATGTAGTACATAAGACAACATGATGTTATCACTTTGATTCCAAAAGAAGTCTTCATTCACATTCATGAAATACCTAGGTCATCATTTGGAAATCTACCATATTTTATTACCATAAACATGGCACAAATTGAGGTCACCAAATAAAAATTATATGTAACTAGGCATGCAACACCTCTTCAAGCTACACCACCTAGCATAGTAATTCCTTCAGCATAACCATAACTAGAAGCCACAACCTCATAGTAGAAGAAAGGAAAGAGTATGCTCTCCTTACAAAAATAACTATCATGTACACTAAGTTGAAATACAAGGAGTACAACAACTTGGTTGGGTGAATCCAAGGTACCCAAAATCATAAGTTCCTATGACCTACATCAGATGGGGATGGATGAGTAAGAGTTATACTAGGTGATGATTGTAGATATGGTAGATGAGTTTTATGAGGAGGAGAAATAGTTATTATTATAGATGATAGTGCACATAGTTTAATTGCATAAGAAGGTCCCTCTAAGTATTTTGGTGGAACTACCACCATGCCCCACATCCATTATTATTAATACTATACATAAAAAGGCCGAACAAATGCATAAAATGACCAAACTCTTTGAGTAAGAACCTTCCACCACTTTCATAGATGTCAACATATTTGTACCACTAGCTAAAATCCCATAGGATAATTTGGTGTGCAGACCTTAAACCCAATGAGAGGAAAGGGTTTCTCCTCCTCTCAAAGAACACATGTCTGGTAGGGTAGCCATTATGCAATAAGTGTATCCTTATCCTTTCTCAACTTCAAAACCACCCAAATTTAGGATAGTTACTTTGGGATGGAAGAAATAATCAATGTCCAATTATGTTGTCCAGTTTAGTGATTCACCACCCATAAAACAAACCCTAAAGTTTGAAGAGATGATATTAGATCAAACTATAGATAAATACCAAAAGGATTCATAGGAGGAAGAAACTCATGTAGTAAAATTATGAGTCTAAAATGAATAAAATAAGTGGTATAAGGAGTAGGCCCAACAATATTTGTTGATCAAGCACATTGTCAAGCTGAGGAGCTGAGGTCAAGGAAAAGTCCCATGTTGTAGAAGCTTAATGATAATAAGATATAAAGGAGGTAAAGAAGATATTTATGTAGCAAATTAGGCATAATTAACACACCAAAAAAAGAGGGATAAAGGGAATATGAATAAAGAGGATATGCTCATTACCAAGGCTAAGGTAGAAGAAGATAAATAATTCCAAGACATAGAGGAATAGGTGTAGGCCAAGGCTAAATAATACAAGGCTACTAGACTTGAAGAATAAAACAAAGGAATAAGAAAATGCACAAAAGTAGTAGGAGGAGGAAAAATAAAATAATAAAGTTGTGGAAGAAGAATAAACTAAAAAGTAGTAGAGGAATCAAAGAGAAAACAAGACAAAGATGTTGCATAGTAACTCAAGATGGTAAAAGATCCAAGGTGTAGCAACAATAATTTCCTAAATAATAATAGCTAGGTGGGTTGGATTAACCAATACAAGAATAAGATATAACTATAAATACAATGAGAAGTAACTGACCTTGCCTTTGGGAAGAGTCTATTTATGGGACTTTCTAACACTAGGTACTCAACACATGGCCTTCTCACTTCCATTTACAACCATGACACAAACCTATCATTTAGCTACTATGGGAAATTTGAAAACCATCATAGTTTAATAATAAGCATAATTATATGTTTTTATGCTACCATTGAAGAAGTAATTAGAGGTCATTAAAACATTATAGGAGTCCATAACATAAAAGGCCACCTCACTAGAATAGGAAGTTAATCAATCGAAGGTCAAAAAACTTGAGTTGAAGGCCCAACTACATGAATCAACAAAGTTCATCCAGAATACTTATCCTAATTTGATCACTCAAGTAATCAAGGACCAAATAATTTTTGACTAGGCTATAATCAAGACACATATTTTTGAGTTAATAAATGAATGGTTCATAGTGTACAAACTATGCTTAGTGGGAACATTGGGCCAAGATGTCAAGGGTGAGGCCACCACACTCATCACTCTATAAGAGGAGTACCAAAGATTTCTCAATGTTGTCACACTTCAAGCTTAATAGGTTGCATGTTGGTTATTAGATTAGAAATAAAAAATAGATATCACATTAGCCAGTTCAAACATGGACTTTGCAAAGGCTGCCATAACCAAAGTAACCATGGAAAGTAACACTACAACTATGTAGGAGAAGGATGGAGTAGACTAAGAATAATTAAATACTAGGGATAATGTGCATGACAACCTTATAAATTGGTAGATACATATATTTTGCAGTTCCTTCCCCAAATTCTAACCTTAAAGACATGTAAATAATATGGAGTAACTAAGTGGATAAATTCAGACAAGGGTTATAAACACCAACGCCTCCTTGAGCATAATTGATGATGTAGACCTCAAGCAGATCATCAGCTACCATGTTCTACTATGTACCCTACTACATCTAATATAATAAGTGATGTTAGATTATAATGCATATAAAATAGATCTAACTCCTTTCACCATCTTAGTTATATTTATTATAAAAACACTTACCTATAAACCACCTTCTAAACTCTAATAAATCATAACACAACACAAAGTTGTACATTCATAGTCCAAAGACTCTTTCATTCAACCTTCATCTATGTCTATGCCACCACCATCAAGTTAAGGACTACACAGAGTACAAATTTTGAAAAAAAATTATAGCATTTTGTATTGGGGCAGACTTAGTAAGATAAGTAGGGCTAGGTTGGTTAAAAACCCATAAAGGGTGGGTGGCCTTGGTTGTGCAAACCAATTGAAAACTTGAAAGGGGCTATAATTTGGTATAATACTTAGTTAAAAGTCCAAAAGGGTGGATAAATAGTGTGTAAGAGATAATAATTGAAAATGGTGCCTTGAATGATTATTGTGAATCTTACTAGTCTAACCATTTAATCATATCGCTAAAAATTATGCATTCTCGAAAGATCCTATGACAGTATCTTAGGATAAGATAATATTTTAAGTCTGAGAAAGTGTTGGTATAATAATGTGGATTTTCAAGTTGCACTAGAAATTTTTTTAATATTCTAACATCATGCACTCATTTTACCATTTATAGTATATTTTGTCTTATCTTCATGACTTGTAATAGGCTATAATATGAAGAGACTCCACTTTTGGTACCATGTACAAGAAGAAGATGAAGAATCATAGATTGGAATGTCTATATATACTTTTTTTATAAGAAGAAGAGGGTTCTATTTTTTAGAAGGGATAAATAGATATTATCTAGTTATGGTTACCTGCATGATTTCTTGTTATGTTCCTTACGTGTATTCTCATGTGTAATGACTTGGCTACTTTCCATCTGAACTATTCTAAATTCATTATTTAAGTTTATAAAATATTGGTTGATCTTAATTCCTCAATAACATATAATAAGTAATACTTTTTTATGTTTATTTCATCTAAATTCCTATCCTTTTATGATAAATTATTCTATGCACATGAAGTATCTCATATCTATCCTTGTCTTTAGCATGTTTTGATGCTTTAGGAATGTATATTAACACTAAAAAGATATAAAAGTTTCAAAATACACTAGATGGTCCCAAGTTTAGCTAACTTAAGGGCATAATCACATCAATTGGATTCATAACTACTAACTTAATATGTAAAGGTCTATCCTTTACATGATGACTTCAACCATGTATTAATTAATGAATTTTGATGTTCAGCAAGACCTAACCCAGGTTTTTGTTAGGATTAGAGAGGCTATCCACTTATCCCCCTATTAATCCCAATTTCACATGTCTTGACTTATATATCTCACCAGGGAATGGGGTTGGTATGATGTTGGAAGATGAAACCCTAGGTCAACAAATCCCTAAAGAACTTGTGAGGAGGTGATGAACTCCCACCTACAATTCAAATGTAATAAAATAAATAAATGAAAACTGTAAAGACTTTAGAGGTCATTTATGGGTTGTCCAAGTCATGTAGAGATTAGGGAGAGAATACACAACATTCTTTCCAACAAGACTAAACAAATAAGATAACAAATCAAGAACTTTTGGTCACCCAAGTTACCTAAAGGGGATAGGGGGAGATCATACATTCTATAGTTTTTGGTTTTCCAAAAACAAAGAATTTTATCTATGAAATTTGAAATTAGATAAAGAGCAAACAAAAATTGAAAAATACCTTAAGAGATCTAACTAAAGTGTATGTTCTTTTTAATAGCACCAAATTTAAATGTGATTAAAATTTTGGCTTGTTGGCCTTGTTCGCACTTGTAAAAACATTGGAATGCTAAAAGATAAATTTGTTAAGTGATTTTTAAGAACATTAACCATATGTGGGTGAATTATAACCTTTGTTGTGAATTCTGATTTTCCAAAAGGAAAAATATGATTGAAAATAATTAAAGCTTGCTTATTACTTGTTCATCTATAAACAAGGTTATTATATTAATTTGTTTTTAATCCAAGGTGAAACTCTTGCAAGTTAACTCAATAAGATACTGAAATTAGGTCTCTATAGTAATTTTAAAGTTACATAGTGACTATGAACTGGGAAATTGTTTAGCCATATAAAAATATGAAAAACCAAAATGCAATGTAGACTTATGAAGACCTATTTCATAGATATTGAATAATTTTTCAACTCGTCTTCATTATTTCACACTTCAACTCACCAATTTTGTAAATGTGAGAAAAACTTGTACAAAAACATAGAAAATAGATAAGTGCAATTTTAATACTCAATAAATATTTTGTAGTTATAAATATAATTTCACAACTCAAAAAGACCATTTCATAACATATAATAATGATTTCACAACTCAAAGATATAATTTCACTACTATAAATCACAACTTCACAACTGTAAATAATGATTTCATAACTTTTAAATAATTTTCTAATTAACCTTAAAACAAATGCAAACCATGGTTCATGTATGGTGATTTCATAATTTCCTTGATTATTTCACAACTTCAGGCCTTAAATTCATATTTTGAAAGAGCCAAGATCAAACAAAGACATTTTTGTGATTCTCTAGGATGATTTTGTGGTTTCACTAAATGATTTAGCTGTTTTCCTTTCTGAATTCATAGTTTCATAGGAATGAATTTGTAGTTCCATAGTTAAATGTTAGAACAAAAAATTTAGATAAAATGAAAGAAAACAAGGTCTAAAATGAGTTTTTTTTTTCTCCAAGGATGTCCAAAGATGCTCTCATTATGAATGTAAGGTGTGGGGTCCCACTTCAAGTGCCATTATGTGAGATAGGAATCTAAGAGGGGATTTAGTCAAGTGTTAGTATAATAAATCACAATAAATACACAAATAAGTTTAACACCTCAATCCTAACCACTAAAGGATCAAGAGAATAATTCAACTAACAAGTAAAAGAAGACAAAAAAGTATTCTTCACCTTCCTTATGAGCAAGAGTTACACATTAACCTTAGAAGAATGTGCCTAGTCATGTACTCAAAGAGTTTCTGACAATGGTGCTCCTTGCATCATTTATCCTTGTCACTTTATCTTTTTTTGGCTTACTTTTGGCAAGATATACAAATTTATGAAAAATTTTGCATTATAAAATTACAAGAAAGCTTTGTATCTCAAATAATTAATATTACAAATCTGGATTGGTATATTATTTTCATAATGGCTTTGGATATTTTATTTATAGGTTCCCTAGTTCCCAAAGGAAGTTAGGTTAGATTTAACCAAAATTATGTATAGTTTAACCCTAGTTAATTTAAGGAAGGGATAAGTAATTAATATTTGGGATAGAGATAACATTTATAAATCATAACTCTTCATTTTAAAATTTAAGGTTTTAATGGAGATATTTCCAATTCCTTGAAATTGAGGATGATGAAATCATCATGACCTCAATTTTATTGGAATTTCCTTTTTATAAAAATAATATTCACCAATTGCACATGTAAATTCGACTTAAGCATTTAATTGGATTTTCTTAGTTAATTCATTCTACTTAGCATTTTTTTTATGTTATGAATTGGTTAGGTGATCCACTTATTGGGTCCAAAATCCAATCTATCAATTTGTTAGGTTACAATTTGACTGGAGATAAATCTATGAGAGGTTACTCTTATGTATAGGATAATACCCTAAATATGGATGCCTCAACATGATTCTATGTGCTAATGTATGATGTGTAAATGAAATTAGGACATTTAGTGGTTCTTAGACTTAATTTGTATTATTTGTTAGAAATCAATCTAATGTCTAGTTGGAACATGTTTGTGGCCAAAATAGGGTGTCTACAGAACTCAATTGTGTAATCATGCATACTTTGGCTTTGGTTTTTCCTAATATATTTCTAATACATGAACCTTTCTTCCTCGTAAAAAATAAGATAAAACTTCTTAATTAGTATATTAATATTTTCCCACTTAGTAATAAGAGGAAAATTCTTAAAAAGGGGGGTATGAACATAATTTTCAAACCAATTAAAGCATAGTTATTTTATTTTAACCTTTCAAATTTTTTTTTTTGGATCTCATTATTTTGATGCAAACTTGAATATCCTCGTGTTTAGTTAGCCATTGGTCTAGCCTCTTTGCATTCACATATCCATCATATGGTTGGATATTTATCTTTTACTTAAGCCTTGAATGGATTGTATAATTTTTTTTATGTGGATGTTCTTCCACATTCTCATTCTTAGGAGCATCCTCATTATTTTATTTTATCACCTCTATATAAACACTAAGATTATCCATGAGAACTCCCATGATGGACTCCAACTAGTCAAGATTTCTCATGTAAAGAGAGATGCTAACCACTTTTTCAACCTTGTGAAATTTATATATTTTTATGTGCATTTTATTCATCAAAATGAACCATTATTTTAATATCTTGAATCCATTTCCTTATGAAAATGTCTTAATCAAATGGATCTAGGATACCTTTACCACTGACACTACTTGCTCTACTAATAATCATATATTGAAATGTAAACACAAACATAGAAAACCATTAAAAAAAGAATAAAATTGATACTAAACTAGGTCTAAAATGAATCTAATCCTTAAACTAGGTGGATATTCCACATTAGTCTTTGATATTCCTATCTAAACTTATGATTGAGAGGTACTAGTTATAGACCACTTATAATTACTTAAAAATAGATAAATAAGTGTTGTAAATAAAATTTATGGAATATTTAACATAAATATGAATTAAAATATCACACAAAGTAAAATATGAACACACTATGTATCATGGAAAAATCTTGCATAGGAAAACATTTATTGGCTAAGGTAATTATACTCCCCTTCCATCATGTAATTCAATAAATGTAAAATTTATTTTGAAATATGGGATACAAGGAAACATATTTCATTCCTACACTATTTGAATACTGAAATAATCTATTTATATCTTTCAGACATTCTAAAATGAACCAATATAACTGAAATAAACATTTAAAACTAGGAAATAATGAGACAACATGAAAAATTAATCAAAATTTTAAATTTAAATGTGAATATAGCTATAAATAATCTTGTTCATTTTTTTTATCATGTTTATAATTTCCTCTACCTTAAATAAAGTTTTTAATTATGCTCCCTCCCCTTGTAAATGTATAAATAACTAAAATGAACCATTGTAAGGAAGTGGAATTTTTTGTAACTATTTGCATTCTTATGTTTATATAGTGTTCAAACTGGTGTATTATGTTGATCAATGGTTAAAAACCAACTAGGGTAATTTTAAAACTATTGTGACTATTATTAAATGGTCACCTACATATATTAGTGGTTACACAACCTTTGGGGTGGTTACACAACTAAAACCCATGCAAACAATTGGTTTCATCATCTACGGTAAACCCATAAAATTTAAGAGATATTTTTTTTACTTCACCATTTAGATAATGTATAGAGCATCTTCATATTGATTCTACCATTGAAAATTATTTGAATTATTATTTTAATATTAACTTTCTTACAATAGTTCCTTAAAAATTAAATTACATAAATTTGGTATAGTGTAATCATCTAGCAAGCATAACTAGTAAATTATACATGTATTTTGGAGCATAATATACTGTTAGAAAGAGTTAAAATGCATTAAATATTCAATTATATTCACACATTAAAAGTATTCCAAAATTGATGTTTCCAAAGTGTCTAAGAAAGCATTTAAATCTATATAATAAAATAAACTCAAAGGAGGAAGGCCAATGAAATGTATGATACATAGAATAATAATAATAAAAATAATAATAATAATAATAATAATAATAATAATCAAATAAGTACGAGAGATAGGCTAGCATGGCTAACCAATGATCTCATCTAAAATGTAATAGATTAAGCTAGGGCATTCTGATGCATCTATATAATTATTCGATAAATGGTTGTAGGCTATGAAATAATATTAGTCATCATATCAAAGGGATATATTATGATATTGGGGTAGATGATATGCATTAACCTCTTGATTAACATGTACATTTGCTCATATATGTCTTGGTATACTGACACACCTATAGATGCACATTATTTTGGATCATAGTATAGTGGTGGTATAGTAACATGATTGTAATTGGAGATATTCTTGATGTGAATTCTCATTATTTTTATGTACACAGAGAAAAAAATTATTATATTGATTATCACTTTGCTGATATAGATAGATGTGAACGTAAAAATATATGTTAAGCTAAATCCACATATTTTTTTAATAAATGTTAGATGTAATTAAAGATGAAAATAAATAACTTGGTAAGGAATACAACCTTGATAAATCACTTATTTAAATTTTGGAATCATAAAATCCTATCTAATATTGGTATAGTGACTGTGTAGTATATTTTTTTGATGTTAATAGGAAATACATGAATTCAATAATTTAGCTAACCATTCACATTATCAGTATTACCAAATCACATTTTATAACTTTTTAAAAATATGCACATTAGCTAAAATATGTCTTAGTATGGTTTTTTTAAATATTTTCATTGTTTTGTAATTTCAATATTTTATGGAATTATTTTCAAGATAACTAATGATCCCATGAAAGGGATGCTCAAGTGTAGGTCATATATCAATCAGTGCAAATATTACATGCCATAGTTAAGGAGTATAATATATATATCATTATATGAAGTAGATAAATCCTCATGAGCTATAAATTATCCAATATCATCATAATAATCAATATTATCATGTATGCATTGTGTATACATAATATATATGGTAACATGTGGACTCTATTATATGTAAAGAAGATACAATAGTGTTTTCTAATGAACACATTCAAAATACTTGTGTGAAACTATTGTAGTACATGATAAACTATCTAACATTTTATAAAATTTAATAAATCTATAATGTAAAGGATGTTAACAAATTAATCATCAAGGAATATCCATCACTCACCTTTGATTTTATTTCATATAATCAGCCTATGAAGGTTTTATAATAGGTTTTTTGGAAGCATAGGAATAAATTCATATGGTTTAATGGGTTATCCATATGCAACACACTAAATGTTAATAACTCAATTGTTATATATTTACTTCAAGCATCAATATAATAAAGAGTTGATTTATCATATATTATCTATTCATGGTTTTCCTAATAACATGTCAAATGGACTATTATTGGGAATAAATAGGAACCAAGTAGAAATATTTATAGGTAAAACCATAAGTGATAACACAATACACACAATATTTTTTTTTCATTTTCTCTTTAAACCTTTTAGTGTAGTTTTTGTAACAATAAAGTTTGTACGTATGTATCCCAGACTAGTAAGTAATTTCATAGTTCACATGTTTTCAGTTGACCCATTATCCACCATAATACTATATATAAGATATGATTCAATCAAAATATGTATGAAAAATATGAATTGGTATAATCATCCTAGATAATTTCATGAAAATAAAATGTAATAGTAGGTCATTGTACTTGTGTATTTTCAAATGTACCAATAAGACCATCTATAATTTGAGATTCATCAATTATAAGATCATAAGAATTTGGAGGAGGATGCACATTGTAAGACATATGTACCTTAGGTTTATTATTGGTTTCATATACTACATGTTTTGAAAATATATGCAAAATTATCTTAAATTTAAAATTAGGTTGTGAAATTGAATCATTATTAGGTGTGTTAAAATCATTGATCTCAATAGTTTTGTTATCATTTAAGTCTTGTATATTTTATTTTATACCAAATCATATATTAGTTTTTTGCTTTACGTATCTAATCCAATAATAATATTCATTAATATAGAACCTCTTATCTTGTGACTTTGTCATATACACCTAGATAGGAGGATGGAGAGATATGAGATTGTACTCGAGTAACTTTTAAAAAAAATTATGAAGAGGTTATGTTAATTTTGTAAATTGACTCTATTTGGGAACTAAAAAGACAAACCTATTAGTATTTTTTGAAAATGCATTTAATATTATTTTATCCTCATTTTTATTATCCTTAGCCTTGGGTTAAAGGGTAGTTTTTTTTAAACTTTGAATAGAATATTTGGGAGGGTTGGTGAAATAATTTAATGCATTCATGTTAATTAGCTTAATCATGTAGTCCTTAACCAAATGACACATTCATTTAAAAATTGGAAGTGTTTGAAAATAATAGACTCATAAACAACCAAATTTATTATTTTATTGAAATTATTTATCTCCCATAGTATTTTTCTTTTCTCAAAGCATATTATTATAGTGAAGCACACAATAACTAGTGGACTCATTAGGCCTTTCTTTGAGAATAAAAATTTGAACATAGGGTACTTATCACTAATTTTGATAGATAAATGATTAGATAAAGGATTGAAATCATGTACTAATAAAATAAAAATGTCTTAAAACTATCCCAAGGAATAGTCCTTAAGGATCTTATAAAAAAAAAAAAAAATTGTTAGTAAGTTATGATTATACACAAATTTTGAACATGTTATGTGGAAGGATCTAAGATGTATTTTTAGATCTCATTTTCAATATATTTGTGTAAGATTAAGTTTAATTAATATTTTAGGTAAGGTATAAGTGGAAATATATATGGCCAATTATTTGTGTAATAATGTTTTATAATTTTTTGGACGACATACTCTATAAGAACCTTGTTCTATTTGAAAAATGCTAGGTTGAATATCTAACAATTGTTGTAAAAGTGCTTAACTTATATAAATGGTATATTTATTTAAAATATATTGTGTGACATTATTTTTAATTCTATGAGGAAAAAATTATGTTGTATATGGACAAACAAAAAAATTGAGGATTAAATTTTATTAATCTCATAGTAGGTACACTAGGTGTAGGAATACCAAGTGTAGACATCAATTGTATAGCCATAGGTATAAACACATGAATATAATTAGTAGTAATAGTCATCTTGACACCTATTTTACAATATAATCCTCTAAAATATGGATAAATATCCTTTAAAAGTAAATAATTTTCTTCCTCGGATGTGGTTTCCTTAAAACATTTTTAATTTTCATACTTGGTTACAAGTAACAACACATAAATCATACATTGAATTATAATAAGATCACATAAATATATTTCATGAAAATGATCATCAAAATATATTGTGCCATAACACACACCCCATTTTAAAAAAAAATTAAATACGGGCCCACTATTGACTAAATACTATTTTTAGGCCCTTTAGGAGAAAAGATATGTATAAAAGTAAGAAGGGAGCTGAATACAAACTATTTTGACTATCACTTAAAATATTCCTTTGATTATAATTGTTTATGTATGATTATTTAACATAATATTTAGGTTGTATATCATTATTTTTAGGTTGTCAATGAAAATAAATTAAAGATATCCATGCTACATGTAATTTCACCTTTAGTTTTATTCAAAAAACTTATGCATCTGTTTTTACTTATTATTTTATATGACTATTTATGTTAACATGTTTACTTGTAATGGGTTATTTATTTGGTGTATTAAACAAAATATTTTACATTAAGGAATTTTTACAAAGCATAGTCAAACATCTTAGAGCCATTTTTTTCCACTCAACATCTTTCTACTCATTTGGAGAATTAACCTAAAGGGAACAAATCATCTTAGAAACTTAGTGGTAGTGATATCATA
This sequence comes from Torreya grandis, assembly GCA_037957365.1. Classification (NCBI taxonomy): domain Eukaryota; kingdom Viridiplantae; phylum Streptophyta; class Pinopsida; order Cupressales; family Taxaceae; genus Torreya; species Torreya grandis. The sequence continues at coordinate 134,435 of JARHVA010005581.1, forward strand.
AATAAATGTATGGAGACACGTGGGAAAGTGGAGTAATGGTATTTTTTCAGTTTTAATCATCCCACTCACCTTGGTAATCTGGTGACAACAATGGTAGAAAGACATGTATAGAGAACCCTGGATAAGTGGAGTGATGAGATTTTATAACTTTTCATCATCCCATTCAACTCAACAACCTAATAGTAAGGACAGCATATTTAAATTATAGATAAACCTAGGTAAGTAGAGAAATGAGACTTTTCCAATTGTCATCATCCTACTACCCTAACAAACCAGTGGTGATAACCCTGTAAAATAAAATCATGAAGGATTCTAGGTAAAGCGAGGCATCGAGATCCATCCACCTGTCACCATCCTATTAACCCTAGATAATTTAAACCATAGGATCTTATTATTGACTCTTCAATTCACCTTGATCTCTTTTGAAATAAGTAGAATTCTCTACACAAAATCAACCTGCATAGTGATTTTTGGGACAAGTTTTGTAGGACTAAATCATGCTCATTTATTTAGAAAACTTATATGAGGGTATTAAAATATTAGGGTAATAAAATGGTGAAAAAATTTAACAAAAAAAAAATCTTAAATTTAAATATACATAGCCATAAAAAAATATCCACTACATTGATTTTTATGTATTTCCAAGTGTCAAATTAGCCCATGCAGTGCTTTTCAAACACCATTACACAAGAGTGAATGAAGTCAAATTAAATTACAATTTCACATTAAGGTATAGAAATGTGGGGAGAATATGAAGGTAAAAAATTTCTAAAAAAATCACCCCATATGGAAAATGCACAACTATGAAAATTAGCTTCTGAGCTGATTTTTACTTAGTCATTTTTTTGTTTCCAGTTTTTAGATCTTGCCTATGCACACATGTTAAGTTCATTTTAGTAGTGGAGAAAATGAAGTCAAAATTACATGATTTTTTTTATAATTTTAACCTGATTTCATGAGAAGGTAATTCATTTAGTTTCACAACTACATGATTTTTTAGTAAAAAGTTATGATGGTGTGAAGAGATGCTCCTAGGAAGATTTATCACTTAGCCAACTTTTTACTAGAAAACACTTAGAGGGCAGGTCACAGGGGAAAATTTGATCATTTAAAAAAAAATAATAATACCCTTTTGAGTTTCATTTTAATATATTTATGGAAATAATAAGATATGATGGGTTTTTCTTCTATCTTGCTTTACAATTTTCCCTTTTTCCATTTTTTGAAGGTGTTGATGTGATTGTTCACAATTACATGTTGGTTTTTTAGCCATATATTTTGATCCATAGATCCATTTTTGATTCCATTTATTACATTAGAAATATAACTTCTCTCTCTTTACAATTATGTTTATTTTAAATTTGAGAAGTGTATAATTAAAACTGGATAATGTCATAGCTGGAACTGTGTATTGATTTGATGAGTCTATAGACTTCAATGCAAAGATGACTACTAACATTAGACATCACTTCTAAAAAATATAGATTATGGACATGAAATCACTTATCAAAAATATCTTGGATACTTCCCTAGTAATTATTGAATATTTTAACTATCTTAATAGTTAGTGAGATTGAGTAATGACCATGAGCTCTCCAAGTGCCTAAATAAGCGGGCAAGTTTATCATTATAAGGGATGAGTTGTTTGAGTGCAAAAATGATACAAAAATTTGACCTCCAAGAGCACCTATATTAGATTAACTTTGTAATTTTATGAAAATTGAGTTTAACTCCCTTAATTATTTATGTATTTTGTGTGCTATTTGTGTTTATTGATCTTTGTTTATGGGTGATGTTTGCCCCTCTCATTATTGTCCATTCCTAACACCTTTGTGTAGAACCTAGAACTCACTTAAAAGTCATATTCTAAACATATTAGGGTCTATGTAGGCTTTGTCTATGGAAAAATTTCATCCCTCACATTGTTGTGTTGTGTTCATGTGGCTCTATATGAAATACTTATGCATTTAGAGTATCCTTGGTGGAGTCTATGTGATATTGTCTCCTCAAAATTTTGTAGTGTGTTAATTAATTAAATATTGGTACTCAATATATTATTGGTGAATCGCCCTTTATTTATTTTATCACTCTCTTAACTTATCTCTCCTTTTTCCCACAAAATTTGAGGTTTAGATTAGTGATAGATTTATATTTCTACTCTTTACGTCTGTGCACTAGTCTTGAACTAGTGCACCTAGAATATAAGGAAGTCAACCTTCTGTGGAGGTTCATCCCAAGTATAAAAAGGGCCATATAACCTTATAAATGTTCCTATTTTCTCACTAAACCAATTATTGTAATTTAATTGGTGCAATGTTTAAGTGACAATAGTTTTGTTATACCTAGTGGGACATAGTTTGATGATCCTTACATCATCCATTGTAGAGTTTTGGTGAGCTCTTCATTGCATCTTACCATTCAGAGTAGCTTCTTCAACACCATGTTGATTCCAAAGATAAAATATACTAGTTTAATTATTAAAATCACTTAAATATTATCAAATATCAAGATTTAGGTGATATTTTTGGACTTTTCTATTCATTTGAAGTAGTCTAATCACCTGGTGACTCTAATGGTATGTGTTTATCATTGAAATTATATACTTGATTGTTACTTATTTGAATGCTCTAATATGCCAAGATATCATGAAAAATATGTGTTTTCCCCCATCCTTGTCAAAATACATTTCCTATACCTTCCTACCATCCATATCAGACTAAAACTGATGTTGATTTTATCCCAAATAGCCCTGTCATAGCAAGATATCTTCATTTTCATAATAATTGTTTCCCTCCCACCCCAGTTCAGCCTTTTTGGAAGCTTTTTCACACTTATAACTAGACTCAAGAAGGCTACCTTATTCCAAATACACATTATTACCCTCTTAATCATCCCCAAAAGAGCATTAGTGATATACAACTTGATTTTAAGAGACAACTGATGGAGATTTAAAGAGAGGAGTATAGCAGATAGAAGGAAGAACATGCACATCAAGATTACACATAGAATAAGGAGGTGATGAGATATCGTAGATATGAAGAAGAGTGCTTGACTATGTAGATCATATCCAAATAAGAGGAAATGCATAAGTTAATTTTGAAACTGCAAGAAATAAAATCTTAGACAACCACCTCCTCTTCTCCCTTTCCTATGCTTAAGAAGGCTTCCCCTATGGTCGTATCCCATCCTATGAGGTAGGAATTTTCTATAATCAAGTTCACTATCCTCAAAAAAGATAAATACTTTATGATTTCAAGTAAATACCTTGATTTAAAGCTTACAAATTTTAAAGGCCCACCTTCCTTAAAAGAGACTGCCCCCATTCCTCCTCCAAAACCCTAAGCAAAGTCATGGTAACCTTCTTGGACCATACGTTCTGATTTAACAATGCCCAAACTTTTAAAATACCCTTCCTCTATTCTAGTTGAAACCTCTTTCCCTACCACCATATCCATTTTTAAAAGAGGACCAGTTGTATCGAAGGAAAATGAAGACCATTTAGATGAGGAGGATATTTCAAGTGATTATGATGAGGAAATAATCATTGGTAACCCTCTTTATGTCACTCATTTATAAGTTTAAGATCTACTATAGGAAGATAATTAACATGATTAGATAGGGTAGTGGGGTAGTGTATATGGGTTAGGTGATGAGGTAATATCCTAGATAAATGAGCTTCCATTTAGTATTAGAAAAGATGAATTCAGTCATGAAGTTTTAATAAGGCCTCTCATGTAGAAGAGTGAAGAGCATCTAAAAGAAGAATTATTTTGGGATGAGATAGAGGAATTTTGTATGAGCATTGACATTAAACCATAATATATTAAATGGGAAAACCATAAGAATCAACGATAATAGGAGGAAGTAGATATGTTCCCAACATAATCCATTGGGCAAGTGCATCCCAATCATTCTAATGATGGAGAAGTAAAATGCATATAGGAGGGTAATTCTAATTACTAAAACTTTTTATTGAAAAGAGGGTGAACTATCAAGTACCTATATTGGTTATAATAGATCAAGGAGGAAACATAACATGCTATTCTTAATTTAGAGCACAAAATTGAGCATGAAAAAGAGTAGGATCATGTTGCCTATCCACTCCAAGATAATTTTATGATTAGCCAATCAGATTGGGTAGTGAGTCTATTTATGTTCTTATTTTTGGAGAAGCGTATCACCCATTTTTGAATATCAAGTTCTTATCCATATTTTTTGATTTACCTCAAGCATGTAAATCATATTATATTATTAAGAAAGGGAAGCTATTTTGTACAACTAGTCAATGACTTTTTTTAGATAGCATTTTCTTTGGTTAGTTTAGAATAGGTTAGATGTTTTTTAATTCTAAGTAAATGTGTGCACATTGTAAATAGTTTTTGTATTTTATACCTCCTATAAATGCCTATGTCATTTATTTTTCTTATTTCCTCATTTTTTGAGGTGCACTTTTAGTTTTAAAATATTGTCTCAAGCACAAGGCCAAGTAGGTTGTATCTATCTTGCATTTTTAGAATGTGAGGAGTTTTGGATGCTTTTATGAATCCATGCCTAATGGATTTATTAAGTCTAATATATATATATTATTATTATGAAAACAACCTATAGATTTTTAAATAATTTTGAATCTTCAACTCACCTTGATCCTTTGTGAAAGAAGTAGAACTCTCTATGCAAAATTAGCCTGTGTAGTGCTTTTTGGGACAAGTTTTTTAGGATTAAATCATGCTCATTTATCTAAAAAAATTATGTGAATGTATTAAAATTTTAGTGTAATATAATGGTGATAATTTTTTTTTAAAATTATCCTTCACTTTAAATATATGCAGCCATGAGAACTATCTAGTGCATAAATTTTTGTGTTTCTAGGTATCAAATCATCTTACATAATGCGTTTCAAACACCATTGCATAAGATCAAATGAAGTAAAATAGAATTAAATTTTAATATTATTTTATATAAATTTTGGAATAATATGAATGTTAAAAATTTCATCAAAATTTTCTCCCATGTGCAAAATGAATAGCTATGAAAATTGGCTTATGAGCTAATTTTTACTTAGTTAATTTTTTGTGTTTCAAGATTTTAGATTTAGCTGGTGCACACATTTCAAGATCATTTTCATAGTGTATCAAATTAAATATAAATTCCATGAATTTTTTTATGATTTTAACCTAATTTCATGAGAAGGTAATGCACTTGGTTTTGTAGCTATGTGAGTTTTCATTAAAAAGTTATGATGGTGCAAAGTGATGCTCCCAGGAAGATTTATCATTTAACAAAAATTTTACTAGAAAAAACTCGAAGGATAGGTCATAGGGGCTAATTTGGTCATAAAAAATCTAAAAAATACCCTTTTTAGTCTCTTTTCAATATATTTATATAAATATAAGATATGATGGGTTTTGCTTATATCTTGCTATATGATTTTCTATTTTTCCATTTTCTGAAAGTACTGATGCGATTGTGTGTGACTGTGTGTTGGTTTTTTAGCCATATGTTTTGATATATAGTGACATTTTTTATGCCATTTTATAATTTTGAAATATGAATATCCATATTTACAATTATTTTGATTTCAAATTAGAGAAGTGTATAATTAAAATTGGTCAATGTTATAGCTGGAACAATGTAATGATTTAACAAGTCTACAAACATTAAAGCAAAGATGACGACTGACATTGAATGTTACATATCAAAAATTCATAGCATGGATATGCATTCACTTCTAAAAAATATCTTAGCTACTTTCCCAATCATTATTGAATATTGTAACTACCCCAATAGTGGGTGAGATCGAGAATGACCATGAGCTCTCAATTACCTATATAAGCAAGCATATTTATCATTATAAGGGAGGAATTTTTTTACATATAAATTCTATAAAAATTTTCCCTCCAAGATTAACTATGTTCACTAAACCTTACACTTTAATTAAAATTGATTTCACCTCCTTTCATTTTTATTTTATTCAGTGTGTTATTTCTGTTTGTTGATCTATGTCTATAGGTAATATTCACCCCTCTCATTATTGTCCATTCCCAGCACCTTTTTATAAAACCTAAAACCCACTTAAATGTAATATTATATGTGTATTAGGGTATACGTAGGATTTTTTTATGGATAACCTTCATCTCTCTTAATGTTTCAGTATGATCATGTGCCTCCATATGAGATACTTATGCATTTAGAGTATCTTTGGTGGAGTTTGAGTGATTTTATCTTATTATAATTTTTTAATGTATTCATTAAGGTAGTAGAAGTGATTGATATACTATTTTTGCATCACCCTTTATTTATTTTATCACTCTCTTAACTTCTCCCTCTTTTTTCCCTAAAAAACTTAGGTTTAGATTAGCCTTAGATTTACCTGTATACTCTTTAGGTTTATGTGCTAGTTTTAAATTTATGTGCCTAAAATATAAGGAAGTCGACCTTATCCATAGGTTCATCACAAGGAGCGTAAGGTTATCAAATTTTTTGGTATGTTCCCATTGTCTCACTAAACCAATTCTTCTAATTTAATAGGTACAAGGTTTGAGTGATAACACTTACCACTTGGAATCATCCTAAAACCCTGACAACCCAACATTGATGATGTCATAGAATTAATGTGCAAAGGATTTTAGGCAAGGTGGGGCATTAAGATCCATCCAATTATTACCATCCAACTAACTCAAAGGGGACATTACTATGAACCAAGGTATGTGGAACCCTAGAAGGGCAGAATATCAAGATCTTTCTAATTTTCCTCATCCCACAACCAATAGCCTGATGACTTAATTACAAAGTATAAAACATTTAATTCTAGTGGGATAATGGAGTTTTTCCACTTGGCACCATACAAAAAACCCACATTATTAGAGGCAAGTATAAATGAATTATACCATTGTCACAAGTAAAATAATGATATAAAAATGAGTGTCCATTAGGGACATGTATGCAAGTAACAATGACATCAAGGCCATGTTTGGAAATGAATAAATGGGACACCTATCTTGAAAAGGTTACTAAGTACCTAGGATCCTATGGGAGATGCCACATGTCACTAAAAATCCATGAATTTATGAAATTCAAATAAAGGACATCGATGCCAAGTTTTATTTTATGAACTAGGTAACTAGAAATAGTGATTATGCCCATTTGAGTTTAATAACTAAAATTGAAGCAATGTAGGGACACTATTATATCACCATAAAGAATGATAGTTTACTATAATGGAATTGGGATATGTATAATTTGGTCCAATGTTTTAAAAACCATAAAGGGAGAGTGATATCTATATTGAATAAGCTAAAAGTAGTCCAAGTAGTTGTTCTATCAGGGTATTTAGTTCCCAAGCACTAGTCTTTTATGAGCAAAATTGGATATTTTCAAAGTGGAAATTGATATAAAAATATAAAATTCCATATATTAGATCATGTATTTTATGGAATTTAAAAGAGACAAAATTATTAGGACTGAGTCGTTATATATTGAGGTGAATGTTGTGTTATACACCCATAGGAGACTAGTAGACAATCTTCCCTAGTTGTTTAAGAAATATTTGCTAGACTTGAAAACCATAGAAGATAATTTTAAAACAAGTCATGCCCTCTTCCTCAAAATAGTGTCATAAAATCATGTAATTATTTTAAAAATAATACTTTGATCCCTACACCAAGATCTCAGCTTCTAAAATACATTTTTGTGCAAATGCAAACTAGGCCTGCATATGTCTCAATTTTAGTTACATTAAAGATATCAACTATAGTTCCATAATAAATTAAAATTTTTATGAGTTCACCTTCAATATTGTTGTCAATTTCATCTACAAATTTGGTTGTAACTCTAGCTCCTACATTGACTATGTTATAATTAGGATTTTTCAACAATATTCCTATAACACTAACTAATTACACTTATTTTTACATGCTCTAATTAATGTGGAATGTTAGTTTATAAATGAAATAAATTAAATTTATATATTTTATTTTTATGGAAGGAATCTATTTTGATCAATCAAGGATTCTAAATGCATCTTATTACATGATTTAGGCATATTATGTTATTTTAGGAATTGTATTTTTAAACTTATCTTGAGATATGAGGCCTTCCCCATCACAATATTATTTATACTTGTGACCTCCTAGTCCCAAAATGAGGATAATTTTGGCTATTTAGACTAATAATAAATTTAAACAAGTTCTTCGTGACTTGATCTTTATGTCAAAATTTAGATTCTTCTCCAATTCTTCGGATTACCTAATACGTTTCATCATTATAGAATCTTATCTCATTATTATGTATGAATTATATTATTTAAATGTGATCATTCATATTAAGATATAGCTAATTTTAATACCTTTTTCATGTTAATCATAATCCTTCTTGTAAATGTGCAATATCAATCTAGCAATATAATAACCTTTGGTTATGCATGTTTAAGTATGTTTTATTTTTGTTCCCTTTGAATATTTATTGATGTACTACAACATCTTACAGTGAATATTGGTTTTTATTCTTTTCCCTATCTATGTTTAAGTGATGGTTTTGGAAATTTTTATCTTTGGTTGTCTATAGGCTTATTTTCTACCTTACGTTCCCTCTCTTTTTGATTTTATTTTTAATTCCTACCCACCTTAGTTAAAACCATCATCCTTCCACCCACTCCAAGTAATTTTAATTTAACTTAGAACCATTTCACCCATGGTAAACAATTTGTATCACTTACTTTTATTCCACCAATAAGTTAGTGTAAAATTTATTAACCTATAACTCATGCCTTAGAGTGAAATCTTTCACTGATCCTAAAATGTTAGAGGCTAATTCAAAAGGTTAATAATGTGTGTAAAAAACTTGAATTAATAATAAATTATTTTTGAATCAAAGTGAGGGCCTAAACCTCTACATATATTCTATTTTAAAGAGTCAATTGAGTTATGATGGAAGAACCTAAAAGGTTATCAAGATATACCTCAAATAATAACTTATTATTAACACCTTTACAAATCCATAGGAAGGTTACATATAATAAAGAATAATAAAAGGATCCATGAGCATGGTTATTATCTCTAGGTACGCAAACTCATTTTCCATTAATCACCATGGCCCAATAACATCAAATTCTTCCACTTGATCCAACTTGGTTGAGATGCTCAACTATTAATGTTGTTATATTGTCCATGACTTACCTAGAAACCTTGAGAAATATCTACCATATTTTTCTCCTTCATAAAGGAGGACCATATAATAGCATATCAAAGACTTAAAAACTACCTTGGGAATCTTGAATGTAACTTAGAAAAATGTGGATTGTAGGCTATTCCCATTCACATTGTCTAATACATCCTATGACTAGTTTCTAAATATACTTAATGGTTCTATTACACCCTAGACTAATTTTTGAGATAATTTTCATATGAAATTTGGTTAGTTCATTAGTGTATGTGTTGTTTACCAAAAATTTTCCAACATGACATGAGAACCAAATGAACCAATATGAGCCTTCAATGCTAGATTTCAAAATATGTATAATAGACTTCAAGTTATTTATCAACCCAATGAGTTATTAGCTCTCAAGATGTATAAAAATGCCCTAGATCATATATTTATCCTTTTACTTTGTTGGGATGTTGGTATTAATACACTAAATTTAGTATATATTGAATCTATTGACATTAACAAATAACTAAATCCCCAGATGTAGTCATTATCCATATTTATCCTTGAGCCTATCTTCCTAGCCATCAATATGATTCTCAATGAAAATTAGAAAACTATGGGATAGAACCAGACCCAGATATACACCCTAGTGCCTATAACCCATGTTGTTGTTAACTAGCACCTCAATTTCTTGAATAACTCAACACCTCTGTCCAAATAACAAATTACAGATAAACCCTTGATCCTAATCAATAAATATTTTAAATAAGGTAATAATTTAATCTCTATGAAGATAGATTTGGAATAAATTTAAAATATGGTTTATAAATTGAGCAATGAGTTTATAAACATGCAGAAACATATGGGGAACACTGGTGTATAGAACACCAATCAAAATTTTAGGTTCTATAAGTATAATAAAACTTTTAACAAGTTTGTAAATAATAAAGAACATCAAGTCCCATCTAATAGGGCACTATATATGAATATCATGGACTCAACCCTTCCTAAATGGTGTCATGTGTACAATACAACACAATATGGGGGATTATATTGTATAGATATATGCAAGGCATTAGAGGCATTTCAGATGGAAATTGATAGGTAAGCGGGATATACAAATTAGATAAAACCATCTTCATCCATCATATTATTAAATCTAAGTATTAGTAGCATCATTGAGACCTATAATTATCTATTCCTAGAGGAGGATGAATACAAACTAAAAGATAATATAGATGAGATCCATGCCTTCTATTAGTATCACCAAGCCAAAAATAATTATAAACTAAGGAGTAAGTATCTTATGATTACTTTAATGCCTCTTAATAATATTACTACTAATCATCTAGATCTAAAATATAATAAAAATCTGCCACCTCCCAAAATCAATGAGCATTTATAAATTGTGTAACACCCTAAAAAAGTAAGATAGAACATTGTTGATGATATGAATAAGATCAAGTCTAGCATTAGTCTACATAAGTTAGACCAAATCATTGAATAAAGGGATATGTTACTCAAATCCTTAATAAATTGAAGTCTACACATGTGAACATGATGGTATATAAAGACAAACCAAAATTATCACCTTTTATGCTGACTATTAGAATGTTTAAGAAGAACATGCATAACTATTTGGTTGATTTTAAAGCATCAACTAGTGTGATGCCAACAACTATATGCTATAAATTTGGTTTTATTCCTAAAAAATAAAATAGAGTGGTTATTTAATTATAAAAATCCTTGAACCCATGTGTTAGATAATTAAGCAATATGTGCATTTAACTAATGTCTAAACCAAGTGTGTAGTAGACAATCAATATCTTTATCATAGACATTCCATAATCATAAAAACTATTATTGATCTATGATTGGTCAAGAATTATTGATGGATATATGGAGATGGACTTATTAGACATGTGTATCCCATATAAAATATTACCCAATCAAATTTGAGTAGAAAATGAGCCCGGAATGAGACACTGTATCATAATACAATGCCATGAATGAAAAAAGTGGACTTTCTATCTTCATATGTAAGTGTGTTTACTTTTACCAAAAAAAAAATAATGATCCTCATGAATAATAATTTAAATTTCCTTATAAACTATGGATCCTTTATTTCTATGGAGCTAGATAAAAATAAGGTTTTATTGTTGTAGTGGCCCTCATGGACCCAAAAGGGAAGAAATACCTAGCTACCTATAGGTTCTAATTTCCATGCATGAATAACAGAGATGAATATGAAGCTATAGTTCTAGGGTTACAATTCACATTAAAACATAATATCAAGAAGCTAAAAAAAATTGGCAACTCTGAAATGGTTTTGAACCAAATTAAAAATAGATACTTATGAAAAATCACACTCCTAAATAAGTGTAAACACTAAGATTGGGACCTAATTAAGTGTTTTAAGGCATTCAACATCAATGCCATTCTTAAGAAAAAATAATTAGATACTGTACTCATTAGCATATTCAATGGCTAATTTAGCCCCACTTCAAGAATAAAAATTTAGAGATTCTTAATAGAGTTTGTTCCCTATCCTATTCTAGACAAAGTAGATAACTTCTAGGTGTCTTAATATGATCAATATATATTACAATTATTGCACAATCTTATAACTTTTGAACCCCAAATAATTGAACAAGATATTTAGCCAATAAAAATTGAATACATGGGATAATATGGTGTCTTAAAACTAAACTAGAATGTGTCCCTTTAGGAATGGTTTCTTTAGAATGATCTTTTTACATAGACACTCAAGCCCAAAAATAGAAACATCTTAAGGGAACTAAATATAAGTATATTTAATATAATATGGGGACTATTTGGCATCCTAAATTTGTGAGTGTGGGTCTAAGTTACACAAAGGATTAAAATTGAATATTTAAAAGGTTACTTATATAATATAAATATGTCCGTACATGGACATATCATGATTTGAAAATCTTAGATCTTTGGGTGATCACTCATACCATCCATTTAAATCTAGAGCATAAGCTTTTCAAGAAAAGGTAGAGACTAGTGAACTCAATCCTAGAGCCTCTCATACATACCAAGGTAAAGTAGCTAATAGATGCTAATTTTTTCCTAATTTGGCATTTAAATTGGGTGTCCAATATTGTACCAATAAAAAATAAGAATGGAGAAGTTAGGCTTTGTGTTAATTTCATAAATTTGAATAGAGCATCAAAGAAATAAAACTACCACTTTCATTATTTAGATAAGGTGATTTATATGGTGAGTGGATCTTAAATAATACCTTTATTGAATGGATTCTTGGGGTATAATCAAGTGTTGGTTGAAAAAAAGATAGGATGAAGATAACCTTCACCAATAAGTGGGAAAAAATTTCATATAAAAGGATTCCATTTGGCCTAATCAATGTAGGATCCACCTTCCAAATAAAAATGGAAATTGAATTTCAAGGATTGGTAGTAAAGTGTATCATCATCCATATGTATGACCTCAAGGTATTTTCAAATACTAGGGATGACAACATAGATTATCTAAACAAAGGATTTGATATATGTAGAAGGTATGGAGTATCCCTAAATCTAAAAAAGAGTATCTTTGGGGTCACTAAAGGAATTTTTTTGGGTCACATCATTACCCATTATGGAATTTCCATTAATACAGAATGGATTTAGCACATCTCCAAGATAACACCACCCAACAACAAGAAATATCTTTAGCTTTTATTTGTAAAGATTAATTTCATAAGGAAATTATTTTTTAGATTTATAGAGATTGTCAATCCATTAAACACTACGTTAAATAAATATGCAAAGACTGAATAGATACTAGAAGCCTAGAAGGCTTTCTAAGATATCAAGACTAGTATTTATCAAGCCCTACTTTTGATTAGTCTAGACTTTAGTAAGGATTTATATATTTACTTCATTACTTTCAAACTTATTGTTATTTCCATAATAATAAAAAGGATATAAAACAATGAATGTCCCATTGCTTTCATGAATACCAATATGAAGGATGATGATTTAAAATACTCAATAAGCGACAATTAAATATATGCCTTAATTAATGATGTCAATAAATTTAGGCACTATATCTTAAGGAACAACATGTTCACTATTTTCCTAGATTCATCCATCAAGCTCACACTTAGATAGAATGAGTTGCATGAAAGAAGAGTCAAATATATGTCTAAACTCTAAGAATTTGATTTTGAGATTAGTCCAACCAAGATGGTGAGAAGCCAAGGTATCATCCAACTAATAACCAAAATTGATCCATGCATCAGTATCAAATACATCAATGAAACATAGATAGCTAGTAGTGAGTGCTACTCACATATCATTTATTATTTAATCATGAGGACTTGCCCCAATGAACTAAATATGGATCAAAGATGATCACTTATGGTTGAATCAGCTCACTACATGATCAAGAGAGGAGTTTTATTCCAAAATAACTATGAGGGCAACTATTTTATATGTGTTTTAAGGGAGGAAGCTAAAGATATCTTGGATAGATTGCACCAGAATATTGGTAGTGGACACCCCAAAAGAAACACTATGGCTCACAAGATTTTGAGAATGGGATACTATTATCCCACAATCTTCATGGATAAGTATAACCATATCAAGACTTACCATGAGTGTCAAATACTTAAGAAGAGACAAATACATAATTTCATGCCATTATAGCCATTCATTGAAGGAGATTCCTTCACCTAATGGTAACTTTATTTTATTTTGGTAATAAACCCAAACTCATCAATAAGACATAAGTTTGTCCTCACAAGTACTGATTATTGTACTAGGTTGATAGAGGCTATAGTAGCAAAAAATTCTATAGTTATTGATGTCATTAGTTTATGGAAGAAAATATATTGACCAGGTTTGGCACCCACCTTTTTGTGTCTATGATAATGGTCTAGCATTCCATTCTATAGAATTCATAGAGAGGGCTTATGATAATCAAATTAAAATCAAGTCCTCCTAAAACTATTACCCGTAGGGAAAAAGAGTGGTTGAGTCCACCAATAGGATTTTGATAAATGCCATTAAGAAGTCTACATAAGATAAACCTAGAGAATGGAACATATTACTAAAAAATACATTATGAAAAGATATAACTAGGGACAAGAAAGCCCTCAAGGCTTAGCCTTTCCTACTAGTGTATGAGTGGTAATAAACATTCTCTATCACTCTAAAACTAACAACATATAGATTCATGTAGGAGTACATGGCAGAAGATGAAGGAGTACTATCTAGATTATTATATATATTCCATATGGAAGATTCAAGAACTGAAACACTATATAAATTTATTAAACATTAAGATATTATCAAAATAAGATTTGATAAAAGATCCAATAATAATGCCTTTCAGATTTTTGGCATAGTTCTACTATGGGATAAATCACATGAAAACAAGGGGAAACATGATAATTTCAATCCCCTATAGATGGAGCCATATGAAAAAGTATAAATCTTCAAAAATAATGTCTTTCTATTGAGATATGGTTAGGGCAATGACCTCACCTTTCCACTTAATGGATAGTTTTTAAAGCATTACTTCATGATTGATCTAACTAGAAATGTATAAAAGTGAACTATAAGGGAAGATTTAGAGTTAGGAGTAGATTATATTTACTTATAGATTAAATTTACTAATTTATACATTAATTTTACTTCATTGTATATTATCTTTCTTATTTTTAGCATTTTGATTTTAGTAAATTAGTTATCATGCTTTCTGGGATAGGTTCTTAAGATTTCAAAATAGATAAACCAATTTTGTCACATCTTGATTTCACCCTATAATTAACAACCTATAAATCCATGGATTAATATGGTTAACATCTAATTTTTATTACCTTGATTTGAGAATTTTTACATATATTGTAATAAGACATTAAAATTTTTTATTGGTATACATTGTGTGACAATTATATTTTTATAAGTCTATACATTAGGATGCATATTTGGTAGTTTATCATCATTGGTTAATATGATGACTTGAACCAAATACCTACTTGTTATGAGGTGGATGTAGGATAGGTCCTACCCTCATATCGTGATGAGGGAGAGCATAACTGGATAGGGTCAAATAGAAGGGGTGATTAGGGTAAATATTAGGGGGAATGTTAGTGACCATACACACATGCATTGTATATTTTTAATTATATTTGCGTAAAAATATTAGTGCGTAATTATGAATTATTTCTTGTGATACTTTGTGTTTGGAATTAATTTTAGTATGAATTATATTATTTAGCATAACTTACTTGGCTTTTGAATATAAATATATAAAAATAAATATCAGTGCTAGGATAATTATTATGGAAATAATTATCTTACAAGTAAAATCCAATTAATGACTTATTTTTATCTTTTAGTTAAATAATTATTTATCATTATTTTTAAAAGTGCATGAAAGATTTTTTAATTAAATTTAAACTAAAATTTTGGATTATGCATGAATTTATTTTAAAATAATTTGGAAAACTAGATTCTTAAGCTAGCTTAAGTCAATATTGAGAAAATAAAAGAAAAGATGGCATAGTTACATTAAAATCACGTTTTAAATAAAATGAAGATAAATTTATAAGGATAGATTAAGATGCATAAATAAATAAATAAATATTGGAAGTTTTCATGCAAAAAGGAGGGTGTAAAAATTACAAGATTAAAATTTTTTATAAATAAAGTAATTTTGGTGAATTAAAAGGACATAGATGATCGGAAGGAGAGGGAAGAAACAAGAGAATAAGAGGAGAACCTTCAAAATATATTATTGTGGGTTCTATAATTATTTTCTGTGTGCAAATGGGTTTTAGGTGAGTATTGATTAATTAGGGGTTGAGTATTTTTTATTTCATCAACATATTTTTTTATTAAACCTATGTAATGATTTTATGAGCATATTTTTTGAGTGACCGCATTGAAATTCATTAGGGATGCATAGTAGGACTGTGTTTCATTTTCTATATTCAAACCATGTTCTAGTTGAATTGTACACCTGAGTTCCACTGTAAATCAACCTCTCACTTTTTCTTAGTGACCTCATTGTATCTATTCTTTGGCCTACACTAAATTTTGAAAGATTTTACATCCCTTTTTGAATAGATAATATGACCTCAGTGTTGAGGTCAACATACCCCCATTTTTGAAAATTGGGACCCTTGAGACACCTTGAAATTTAATATTGAAAACATTGGATTTTTTTAACATTATTATAATTTGAAGGTCATCCACTTTGATAAAATTGGCCTACTAGTTTATGGTTTTGATTTAAGGTTACTTAATGTTGCTAATAGTTGTTCTTCATGTGAGAAGTTACAAGATTAATGGGACCCTTAAGAATGGATCATGCTTAGAATTTATAGATTAACTCTATTCAGGATTTCACTAAACTTTAGTTTGTGAAAAATAAAACCTAGATTTATGAAATGAAACCTTCCTTTCATAAAACCCTAACATGAACCCCTAGTTTAAATTCAAATATTGGCAGGAATGCTCTTGGTGAGAATATTTTTATTTTTATTTTTAATTAAGCTTAATTTTATGTTAAGGCTTAGTCATGTTTCATAACAAGAACAAACCCTATCCTAAAATCATACTTAGTCCCCTTTCATTACTTTCCCCTTTTTGTTTCCTTTATTTTTAACCAAGTATAACTTTCATATTGGTAGGGTCCTTTTATTTTTACCATGTTTCACTTTATTAAAATTTTAGCCTAAATTTTTAACCCTAAGTCCCCATTCATATTTATCAATGTAAATAGGACCTTAGTCTTAAATAATTAGCCTAAGTTTCTATATACCCAAGTCTTAACTTAGATACCTTTCTTTTGTGTATATCTAATAGTCCTCACCTCATTATAATTCTTAATATAATGGAGAAAATAAAGCTTGATGAACTTGTGCATTTGGTCCTTCAGACTAATCATGTGCAAGTATCTAGATCATGATCAATGGTTCTCACCTCATCAAGATCAAGGATCCAATGGAGTGAATGCAATGATGAAAACTCAAAAGATTAGGAATCCCTACAGAATCACCATGTGATACTCCCATATTTGAAGTTTGATAAAAAATGGTCCCACACATTAAATTAAGCTAATGGTATGCAACTACTAGAATCACAATCAATGGCTCTCGCTTCATTGTGGCTCTTGATCAGATGGAGGGGATTGAATCTAAAATATATGGAATATAATAAATTCATGAACTTAAATTTGATGTTCTCGTAAACATCATTTGACATTTGTAGGGTTTTCATTGATGTCCATGAAACCATCAAATTCAAGCTCATCTAACATTTTGTCTAGGAAAATAAAAGGCCACTTTGATATCATGCATTAAAACTTAGATTAAAATATTTTAGCCTAAGTTAATTTTTTTGATCATGCACTAACTAAAGCTCATGAATCTTGTAGGATCAATTTCTTATGCTTCATTAGGCTCAAATGATCTAATGTTACGAAATTGATGATAACTATTCAATAAAGTCTTGAGAGCCCATGAGCTAGACTAGTGGAAAACATGCATTCAATATATGACAAGTGTAGGGTATAGAGATAAAAAATACCATGAATGTGATAAGTGGAACAACCACTCGGCTTGTTGAAAAGATATCCAATTACATGTGATGTCCTTGATTATGATCAACATCTTACATTAATCCATGGGTATTGATTTGATAGTGCAAAATAAAAGGGCAAATTTCAAAAAAATAATGGCTAGTGCTTTGAAGGAATTTATGAGAAATGCTATTAAAGGTGTTAGATAGATGCCAAATAAGCACCATCTAAGCAAAACATGACAAAAATGAAGATCTTGTGAGCTCAAAAAGGCAAGCATATAAATTCAAAGGTCAAAATTGAATCTAAGGCATAAATAATCCTAAGTCCCAACAAGCTATCACCATTAAATCTTTAAAAGCCCTAGAATTTTCATAAAAATACCTAATTCGAGCTTAGATTGATCACAGTTAAGTTAAAAGGAGTTCAATTGTAAGTTGAGTGAGAAGAATTGACCAAAAATACCATTTTCAATCTAATTTTGAGCAATTTATAAATATGGTAGCCAAGGAAAATTTTAGGTGAAAACTAAGAGTTGAGACATAATTGTATTTATCCATAAACAGTGATGGAAGGGTTTTAAAAGACATGAACCTGGAAACTATGGCATTGAAAACTAGCAATATCAACTGATTCAAGATCTTCTTGATCATTAATAAGGTGAAACCTATCATAAAAGAGGAAAAAAATATTTCCACCATGAATAGAATATGCTACGCCCTAGTTATAGTATAAATGGCCAGTCTCCATCATGCTACAACTAAACTTCAGGTACTCTATTGTATTGACATCCTTGCTCCCATTTTTAAAGATTTTAGAATTAAACATGACTAGATAATTCACAAAGTGAGCTCTAGGATAATTACATATATTTCCCCATTTGCTTTTGAGAGATATTAAAAACTATGAAAAACCCTTTTGGATTTACCTATCATCAAGGAATGGATTGGAAAGAATGATTTAGACACTATCTTTAGACCTTGAATGCTCTAAGGGAACCATGTGATCTAGGACCCTACAAGAAACATACCAGTTTTTATTTAAAGAGGTAATTAGAGTAATTATTACCCTATTAAAGAGAATATCTAAATCACATTCAACCACATATGTCAATAAAAGTTAGGTATTTTATGTCTATCTCATGGTAGAGAAATAAATCACTCCCCTAATTGGAGAGATGATCAACATCCATCTAAGATTTCAATTCATAGCCATTAAGAAGAAGACCAATAACCAATTTTTCATGATGTCCTATCTATTGGATGCATTTTTGGCCTCCACCAAGATCCCTCATATCAAAAATTGGTCACTTGAAGGTAGATTTACAATCTCCAATCGTTATTCCAAACTACACATTTTCAAATATAGAGACCACATGCAATTCATTTATGATTGTGTTTATCCTAATTTAGTAGAAGCCATTATAGGGTCCCCCATGCCCATGATTATCCTCATAATAAATAAATATGTAGAGAGAATGGGAGACATCTAGTTGTACCCAGATTATACTATGGTTAGTATTGAAGGGATTTTGATTTAAACTTATAGATTGTATGTCTATGTTCCTAAAAATTAGTAGAGAAACATATTGTGGGTTAAATTATTCATTGTGTTGATGGAGTTTGAAAATATAAAAGGAAAGGCCTCCTCCGTCCCTTTCTTTTGGTAATTTTCATAACTATTTTTCAAGATTCAAAACATGTAGACACATTACCAAACACAAGCATTATTTCAGATTTTAGCTCGATGACCTAAGGCATTGGGATCCTAATGTCAAGGTCACCAAGCATTTGAAAAGTAATAAACTACCCAAACTTGTTTATGAACATGAACTTGGTCCCTATGACACTCTACATATTAGGGCCAACATTTTTGAGGAGGTTTTGGCTAGGTTGAAGAGACACAATGTCAAAATTTAACATAGACTAACTAGTAATGAGAAGACACTATGTGACATATGGAAAATGGGGCCTGTATAATACCATTTACTACCTAGACCTTCGAGGACCCCTCAAGAGTAGCCATAATTAGAAGGAAAATAGCCCCAATCATAGATTACACAAGGTATTAATAAGGAAAAGATAGATGAAAGGCTTGGTGAATGATCCTCATCCTCAACTCTACCTCAAAGACTAACATCCCGTATTGAACACTCACACATGATTGTCCTAGAGATTAATGAAATAGTAGAAGATTCACTCAAGGTCCTTGTTGAAGCATATGGTTTTAATGAAGAGGAGGAGCATGATGAGGAAGCACAAGCCCAAGCAAAGGAGGATGAGAAAGAAAAAGGGAAACAAGTTACTCTAGATCTAGTCCTAGTGACACCATTAAAGAAAAGAAAGGCATAATTGGTAATAGTCCCAATTGGACTAAAGAATCCAAAGTTGAATTTAACTCACCCCATGAGTGAAGTCAACTTTTTTAGTGAGGAACACCCCATCCATGGACCAATCATCCCTAATTGGTTCATCTATTAGAAAATGAAAAAGATCCCCTCCTTATCTCATTCATGGGCCTTGACACAAACTATCAATATTGATGTGCATGATGACATCAAACCATGGATAAGGGATTTGATGGAGGAGGAAGAGAGAATAATAGTGACCACTATATTCTTAGATAACAAGTAAATGGATTCTCTAGGAACATCAAGAAACACTAATGTGGAGGCTCCTAAACCTCCAAAGTACATAAAACTAGCCACCAGGGTCCAATTCAATCCTAAAATAGTAGGATTTGAAAGGGTGACAACTAGAAAGGCCATGGTGGGGACTAATGGATTTAGATTTAAAAATGTTAAACCATTGTAGGCTTAACTCCATTTGGAGGTTAGAGGCCTAGTGAAAATCCCATTTATGTAATGGACATTGAAGAGTTGATTGATGCTCCCTCATCTCTAGTTAGAGAAGGAATCAAGGGCATGAATAAATGAATATACAACTTAGACAATGAAAATGACAATTTAGAAACACAAGACATCTTATCAGTGCTTGAGAAAATTATTAAAATGGTTGATGAATCATTCTTTGACATGTTTGATGCCTTGAAAATAATTAAGCTAAGGCATAGTGCATTGGTTTAAAAAAACATAATGGTTAAGGGTCTAAGAGCCCAATGGCAAGCCTTAGAGGACAAAATAATATGGTTAATCAACATCTAGATTAGAAGGTAGATTCTTAGGCTCAAAAAAATTAGTTTGGGGCATTTAAATGCAATTATTGGAATAGTTGCTGAAAAGATACATAGTTTGAGTGCATGATCACGATAACTAGATAGACTCCTGAAAGATGATGAGGAGCTAATTGAAATAATTTAACACCTATTTATCACCATGATCACCAAATCAATAAAAAATAATCCCCTTGGCATCATGGTAGATTATGAATTTAAACATAGTGCTACTTTGGTGACTCAAGAAATAAGAGGCAAGAGTCAAGGCTAGTCTGAGGTAGATAATGGTAGGATCTTGGACACGATCCTCAATGTTAGATAAAGGATAACTAAGGCTAAGAACATTAAGGAAGATATTACTAAGAATGATACAGAGTTTAATTATCTAAATGATAAGGAATGAGAGTGTTTATTAAGGCCAACTATGGATTTTGGACTTGTTGATGAAGAGCATCAAAAGTCTATAAATATCCTTCTATAGTAACAAGCAAGTTCTTATGTGCAAGGAACACCATCTAGTTAGTTAATATTCCACTTTTGTATATCATTTTAAAAATTTTAAAATGTAATATTCCTTTATAAAGGCATATGCTAGTTTGTTAGCATATTTTCCTCTAGGTCAATCTATTTTAGAAAAGCAATATATTCTAAAAATTTTGTAGAAAAGGATAGTTGTCCTTCTTATAAATTAGTATCTTGCAACTAACTGGTATACTTATGTGTCCTATAAAAGGTAGTAATACCATTTTGTAAAGGGAGAAAGAATTTTGACCAAAATCCATATACTTTGAGTAATTAATACAATCAAGTAATTATGTAAAGATTGTCCACATTTGATGTGCCAATTGTTAATGTGTCTATTCTCTCAATTGTTGGTTATAGAGATTGAATTTGAATGGTTTCATGAATTATGAATTTTCATTTGTCATATAAGGTTGTTAATTTGTGCTTATGCTAGATTACCTGAAGGATCTTGAATTTATTTCATTTTATTTATTTTATATCCTAATGTGCTAATGATATTTGAATTTGGCAACAAATCTTTAAAGTAAAATCTAGTTATTACTTGTATGATTTCATGCTACCCTAAGAAATATACTTGGTAGATAGTGAGATACGAGCTTATGTTATATTGCATTATATATTGGTTAAATGCATGTTTAGTTGTAATCAAAACTTTGTCATAATGTTTGAATCAAGGATCAATAATCACACATTGTCTTTCAACCTTACCCTTCTCTTTTTCTTTTTATAACTAGATCACTTTGGTTTAGATCTCACTATAAATATTCATCTAGATTTTTAATTTGATATCAAATACAAATTCACTAAACTACTAGTTTGTGGTGATTCAAAACTTATAGTTAACCAAGTAAACTAAAAATATAAATGCAAATTATCTTACTTTAAAAGGTATAAATTCAAGGTTTGTGATCTAATTGAGTCTTTTGATGCCTTTAACATTGTCTCCATCCCTAAATAGGAGAGTAAAGTAACTAATGAGATTGCCTCTACTGTAGTCAACCTCATGCTTAACCAAGACCCACCCAACTTCAACATTGAACTGATACCTTATCCTTGAATCCCAAATAATGTGAATTATTTTCAAGTCTTTAGTAATGATAATCAAAAATTGGATTTAATGATCAATTTTGGAGCATTTTATGCTCATATTATTGATGAGACTAATGAAATTACTTGTGAAGAAGGAAAATTTGATGGCAGAGTCATTCAGCTAAATGCTAATTAGATTCCCAAAGGCATGATTGCCTTCGAGAGATTATTTGATCAAGATAAACTAGTTGAGACCCCTAAGGTTCCCAAGGTAAATGGGAAAGATTACAATGTAGTTAATCTTGGCCCCCAAGATCAATCTCAGTTGGTCAATGTTGGATAATCTTGCATTAATACTAATAATACCAGAGCTAAAGATCTGCTAACATAGTACAAGGATGTCATAGCCTAGTCTTAAGTTGACTTGAAGATATTTTACCTAAGATTCATCACTCATACCATCCCTATAAAGGAAAATTGTAAATCCTTAAATAAAAAACAAAGGCCTATGAATCTTGTCTTAGAACCCATGATCTTCAAAGAGTTCAAGATATTGTTAGATGCTAGAATTGTGTTTTCCATTAGGCACTCTACTTAGGTGGCCAATTTGGTACCAGTCAAAAATAAAAATGGTAAAATCAGACTTTGCATTGACTTTATAAATTTTAACAAAGCATCTAAAAAGGATAATTATCCTCTCCCCTTTTTTGACTAGGTAATACAAATTATTTCTAGTTTAGCCATGATGTCTTTTCTTGATGGTTTTTTAGGCTACAACCAAGTGTTAGTTGACAAGGAAGATATAATCAAGTCAAATTTCACAACTAAATGGGCCACCTTTACATATAAGAGAATGCCTTTTGGATTAATAAACATAGGAGCTACTTTTCAAAGGGCCATGGAACATGCCTTCCATGATCTGATTGGTAATTATATAATTATATACATGGATGATCTAACAATTTTTTCTAAAAATAGGTAAGACTAGTTTATGCATTTAAAATAAGTATTTTAGAGGTGCATAAGGTATGTAATCTCCCTCAACCCTAAAAAAATAATCTTTTATGGTATTGAAGGTAAATTGGTAAGACATGTTATAACTAAATATGGGATTTCCATAGATCCTAAAAGAGTGGAAGCTATATCTAGGATAGAGCCTCCAAATATTATAAAGGAGTTAAAATCATTCTTTGGAAAAATAAAGTTTGTAATAAAATTAATTTATGGATTTTTAGATTAAACGATATGCTAAAGATGGATGCCAAAATTTCATGGAATGAATAATCTAGGAAGGCATTCAATGACATCAAAGAAGCAATTAGCCAAGCTCTAGTGTTGATAAGTCCTAAGTTTTCAAAGGAATTTTATCTCTATTATTTTACATCTAACCATACTATGGATATAGTTTTAAATCATAAGATATATGGGTGTCATCACCCAATATATTTCATGAGTACTAACTTTAAAAATGTTAAGTTGAATTATTCATTGATTGATAAATAAGCATGTGCATTAGTTAAAGCAGTGAATAAATTTAGGCACTATATCCTTGGAAATAAGGTGTGTTATATTTTACCTTACCCTACCATAAAGCTCATGCTAAGCTAGAATGAACTTGGATAACATATAGGTAAATAAATGTTAGTTTTTCAACAATATGACATAAAAATAAAAATTGCAAAACTGGTAAGATGTTAAGGCTTGATCCAAATGATTTATAATGATAGCCCTAAGCTAAGTATCATGCAATTTGATTAGTAGAAATTTCAATCTAGTGAGTAGTATGATTCCATAATTTATTTACTAATTAATGTCACTTTTCCTATAGGACTAATCAAGGAAAAAAATATGGCCCTAAGGCTCAAGGTAGCCCATTATCTGATCAAATATGGGGTTTCATATAGAAATAAATTTTAAGGTGTCTACTTGAGATGTGTCTCAAAAGAAGAAGCTACCCATATCATGAGCACCTTCCATGAGAAGTTGGGAAGTGGGAATCCATAAGGAAGAACAACTCATAAGATTCTTAAGGCTTCTTATTAGCCAACTATTTTCAAAGATACTTATAAGCATGTAAGGGAATTTCATTCATGCCAGATCTTCAACATAAAAGAGACAAATGAAATAATGACTTTACAACTAGTCATGATTGATAAACTTTTTACATAGTGGGGGTTGGAATTTCTAGGGTTAATAAACCCTAATTCATCATAAAGTCACAAGTATGTCATGATTACCATAGATTATTATACAAGGTGGACATAGGTTGTAGCTACCAAATAATGCATGACTGAAGAAGTGATCAGTTTCTTAGAGGAGAACATATGTACCAAATTTTAAAATATAGTCTCTTTGGTGTATGACAATGGATATACATTTATATTCATAGAGATGAAAAAATGGGTGTGCAATAATGGCATTTGTCTTATGTTTTCATCCAACCATTATCCTTAAGGAAATGGATTGTCGGAATCTACCAATAAGAACTTAATGAAAGAAATCAAAAATTCTACTACAGATAATCCCAGAACTTGCCATAAGCTTCTCAAGTATGTTTTATGGGTAGATAGGATAAGGATCAAGAAAGCATTAAAGACATTACCATTTCTTTATGTATATGGCTAATAACCTATCTTCCCTATCACTCTCAAGTTACCCACATATAAATTCATGCAAGAATATATGGAAAAAGTCTAAGATATTATAAATTTGAGATTTATAGATATCATCCAAATGGAAGATGAACGTTAATAAGCCTTTGTTAAATTTAACAAGCACAAAAACATGATGAAGAGGTGGTTTGACAAAAGGTCAAAGGTGAAAGTGTTTAGGAAGGGAGACTTGGTCCTCCTTTGGGACAAAGCATCTGAATCAAAGGGTAAGCATGGAAAATTCACAACCTTATGGATTGACCCTTATGAGATAGAAGAAACACTTGTAAATAATAATTTAAAGATGAGAGACCTTTGAGGAGTAGAATTCACATTGTCCACCAATGGGAAATATCTCAAGCATTACTTTTTTTCTTCTCCACCAGGGGTCATGGAATAAACCTATAAGACTAGTTAGAGCTAGTATAGGTAGGCTAGTTAGTTTCTTTCTTTATTTTCCTTCCTATCCTTTGTTTGTATATAAGCATGTATATATTTGTCTACTCTTCCTTTTATTTCTACTTTAATACTTTCTATTGGATGTTTATTTCCTATTAATTTTTCTTTGCTTCTAATAAGTCCTTTTAGATAGCCCTTCACTCAAAGATCATTTATCTTTCTTAGAATTCCTAGATTTTAAAAATATAGGTATGCATCTCATGCACATGTTGACCATGGATTTGAAATATGAGCTTGATTTTCTAATTTATAAGAACTAGTAAAGAATGATGAATAGGCTAACTATTTTTTGAAAACTTGAACATTGTTTTGATCTAAACTTAGTCTTAATAAGAGTTTTAAATGAGGAATAAAAGATTTAGCTATTAGGGCATAGTCATGATTTCACATAAAAAACATCCTTACTTTGGATAATGGTTACAACCATAGGTGATTACTTGAAGATCAAACACTTGACCAAGTCCTTCAACCTAGATACCGTAGTTCTTAACCTTTGCTGAAGAGCCTAAGAGATATAAAATTACAAAAATAAGAACTTATTACAAAATTTAAAGATTTTTCAAATAAGGGTGATTATGGAAACCTCCATCAGGGATATAGACACCTGGATAAAAGTGGAGCAAGGTCATGAGTAGATCCAAAGGTATCTTTATCAGGGTTATAAATGTTTGGCTAACAACAAAGTAATTCCTAAGCATTCCCTAAACTAGAATAATGGTACTTAATGGATATCCAAATATTATATACATCAATGTTAATGATTAAGGGCATAAAATTTGGAAGTTGTCCCTTAAATTCCATGTAAAATAGTAAGTGGAATCAAAGCACACACACAACATGGCTATGTCTTAAAGGTTGACCCTAATTTTTCATGTACAAAGCTTGTTTCAATCATGAATTAATCTTGTTGATGGTATAGATCAAGTAAGACAGGTGACCTAATCACTTGTCTAAACTAGAGCCTCTAAGTTGTAATATATTGTTATTTTTCCTCTAGAAGTTGTCATTTGTTAAGGTCAACATACCCCCATTTTTAAAAATTATGAATTTTGAGACCCATTAAACTTTAATATTAAAAACATGGGATAGTTTGAATGTTATTATAATTTGAAGGCCATCCACTTTAATTTAATTGGGCTACTAGTTTATGGTTTTACTTTAAGGTTACTTAATGTTGTTAATAGTTGTTCTTCATGTGATAAGTTCTAGGCTTAATGGGACCCTTATGAATGGATAATGCTTAAAATTTATAGGTTGACTTTATTCAAGATTTCACTAGCCTTTGGTTTGTGAAAACTCTAACATGGTTTATGTAATAAAACCATCCTTTCTATAAAACCCTAACTTGAACCCCTAGTTCAAATTCAAATATTGGTGGGAATGATTTTGGTGGGAATATTTTAAATTTATTTTTGACTTAAGCCTAATTTTATGTTAAGGCTTAGTCATGTTTCATAACCTGACCAAACCCTAACCTAAAATAATACTTGGTCCCCTTTCATTATTTTTCCCCTTTTATTTCCTTTATTTCTAACTAGGTCTAACTTTTATATTGGCAAGGTCATTTTATTTTTATCATGGTCCCATTTATTAAATCTTTAGCCTCAATTTTTAACCTTTATATTCCATTCATATTTATCAATGTAAATAGGACCTTAGTATTACAGATTTAGCCTAAATTTCTATATACCTGAGTCCTAACTTAAATACCTTTATTCTTTATAGATTTGATGAACCTTGCCTCATTATTATTCTGAATTTGATAGCATGAAGAAATCAAAATGAACCTAAGCATTTGGTCCTTTAGACCAATCATGTGTAAGCATCTAGATCATGGTTGATGGTTCTTGACTCATCAAGATTGAGGATCCAATGGAGTGAATATAATGACAAAAATTAAAAATCTCAAGAAGCCTCATGGAGTCATGACATGGAGCTCTTGCATTTAAATCTTGACAATAATGGGTCCTACACATTAAATTAAACCAGTGGCATGCGACTGTGTGAATCATGATTAATGGCTCTCACTTCATTATAGCTCTTTATCAAATGGAGTGAATTGAATCTAAGATCTAGAGAATATAGGAACTTTATGAGTTTAAATTTGACATTATCATGAATGTCATTTGATGTCTACAAGGCTATCACTGACATCTATGATACCATCAAATTCAAGCTCATCAAACATTTTATCTAGGCAAATAGATGTGTTTCTATCATTCAAAGGGGCCACTTTGACATCATGCTTTTAAAATTATCTTAAAATATTTTAGATTAACTTCATTTTTACAATCATGCACTGGCTAAATTTTATGCATCTTGTAGGATCAATGACTTATGTTTTATCATGCCTAAATGATACAATGATGCAAAATTGTTGATGACTATTCAACAAATCCCTAAGATCCTATGGGATTAACAAGTGGAAAATGTACATTCAATAAATGATTGGTGTAAGGTACAAAGCTCAAAAATCCCATGAAGGTGCCAAGTGGCATAACCATAGGTATTGATGCAAAGATAGCCAATTACATGTGAGGTCTTATATCATGAAGAATGGCCCATGTTGATCCATGGGAAATGATCTGATGACATGACACAAAAGGAAAATTTTCAAAAAAATAATGGCTAGTACTTTGAAGGCATTTATGAAAAATGTTGTCAAAGGTGCCAGATAGATGCCATCTAAGCACCATGCAAGCACAAAATGACAAAAATGAAGATCTTGTGTACTAAAAAAGGAAAATGTATAAAGGAAAAGGTAAAAATAAAATTTGAGGCATGAATAAGCCTAAGTCCAAATAAGCTATCACCATGAAATCTTCAAAATACTTAAAATTTGAATAAAAATAGCTTATTTGAGCTTGAATTGATCACAATTAAGCTAAAAGGAGTTCAATTGTAAGTTAAGTGAGAAGAATTGACCCAAAGACCATTTGAAATCCAATTTTGAGTAATTTTCAAGTATGGTAGCCATGGTAGCTCAAAGGAAACAACTAAGAGATGAGATAAAGTTTTATATATGGCATTGAACATAGACCTAAACACTATGGCATTGAACACTAGAAATATGAACTAGTCTGAGCTCTTCTAAACCATTGAAGAGATGTATCTTATCATAAAGGAGGAAAAAAATATTTCCCCCATGAATAAAAGATACTATGACCTAGTTTTAGTCCAAATGGTTAGACTCTACCATGTTGTTTCTAAACCCAAGGTACTCCATTGTATTGACATCCTTGTTCCCATTTTTAAAGCTTATAGAATTGAACATGACATGATCATTCATGAAGGGATCTCGAGGAGAATTACATACATTTCTACATTATCTTTTGAGAGATATTAAAAACTAGGAAAACCCCGTGTGGATTTAACTACCATCAAAGAATGGACTGGCAAGAATGACTTAGACATCATCCTTAGACTTTGGTTGCTCCAAGGGAACCATGTGATCTAGGGCCCTCTAGAAAACATACTAGTTGCCCAATTTAGAGAGACAATTAAGGTAATTATGACCTTTTTAAATGGAATATATGGATCCATTTCAACCACATATGTCAATAAGAGTTAGGTATCTTATGTTTACTTCATGGTAGAGAAAGAGATCACTCCCCCAATGAGAGAGATGATCAACATCTATCTGGGATGTTAATTAATAGCCATTAATAAAAAAACCAATAACTAATTTTTCATGATGTCTTATCTATTGTATGTCTTTTTGGCCTCCACCAAGATCCATCATATAAAAAATTGGTCACTTGAGGGCAGATTTATAGTCTCCCACCATTATTTCAAACTACACATTTTAAAATATAGACACCACATGCAATTCAATTGTGATTGTGTTTATCCTGCTTTAGTAGAAGCCATTATAGGGTCTCCCATGCACAAGATTATCCCTCTAATCAAGAAATATGTAGACCTAATGGGAGACATTAAGATGTACCTAGATTGTACTGTGATAATAATTGAAGGGATTTTGACTCAACCTTATAGATTGCCTATCTATGTTACTACCAAATTAACAGAACAAGAGATTTTGGGTCAACTTATTCATGGTATTAATGGAGTATGCAAGGAGAAAAGTAAAGGACTCCTCCATCCCTTTCCATTGATAATTGGTAGAACTATTTTTCAAAATTAGAAACATATAGACATTATTGCCTAACATAGGGACTCTTTTAGATTTTACTCAGATGACCTAAGGCATTAGGATCCTAATGACAAGGTCACTAAGTATTTGAAAAGTAAGCAACTACCCAAACTTGTTTTTGAACATGAAATTGGTCCCTATGACACTTTGCATATCAAGGTCAATAATTTTAAAGAGGTATTGGCAAAGTTCAAGAGTAACAATGTCAAATTTGAACATAGACTGACTAGTACTCATAAACCCTAAGGTGATATATGGAAAATGGGACATCTACAATACCATTTGCTACCTAGATTTCAAGACCCCCTTAAGAGCATCCAAAAATAGAATGGAAATAGCCCCTGGCACATATTACACAAAGTCATATAAATGAAAAGATAGGGGAAAGGCCTAGTGAGGGCTCCTCATCCTCAAATTTACATCAAAGACCAACATCCCCTATTAAACACATAAACATGATTGCCATGGAGCCTGATGAAATATTGGAAGATGCCCTCAAGGTCATTACTAATGCATATGGATCTGATGAAGAAGAGGAGTATGCTAAGGAGTCAAAAGACCAAGTAGAGGATGTTGAGAAAGAAAAAGTGAAAGAAGCCACCCTGGATCTGGTTCTAGTAGCACCATTGAAGAAAAGAAAGGAATAATTGGAAATAGTCCTAGTTGGACTAAAGAATCTAAAGTTGACTTCCACTCACCTCATGAGTGAAGTCAACTTGTTTAGTGAGGAATACCCCATCCATGGAACAATCATCCCTAATTGGTTCATCTATGGGAAAATGTAGAAGATCCCCTTTTTATCTCACTCATGGACCTTTACCCAAACTATCAATATTGATGTGAATGATGAAATCAAGCCATGGATAAGGGATTTTATAAAGGAAGAGGAGAAGAATAGTGACCACTATAGGGTCAAATAATAAGTAGATGGATGATTTAGGAACATCAAATAACACCCAAGTGGAGGCTCTTGAACCTCTAAATTACATAGAACAAACTACCAAGGTCTAATTCAATCCTAAAATCATAGGCTTAGAAAGGGTGATAACTAGAAAGGCCATGGTGGGGAATGGTTAATTCACCTTTCAAAAGGTTGATCCATTTATAGGCATAACTCTAGTTAGAGTTTAGAGGCCTGGTGAGCATCCCATCCATTTAGAGGACATTGAAGAATTGATTGGGGCTCACTCAAATCAAGTTTGAGTAGACATTAGGGGAATGAAGCAAAGAATAAACAACTTGGAGAAGGAAAAGGAGAATTTGAAAACATAAGATATCTTATCAGTTTCTAAGGTAATGATTAAAATACTTGATGAATCCTTCTTTGACATGTTTGATGCCTTGAAAATAATGAAGATGAGGTAGAGTGTAATGGTATAATATAAAATAGTGGTTAATGGTCTAATAGCCCAATTACAAGCCTCAAAAAACAAAATAATAGGGTTAATCAACATCTAGATTGGAATGTAGATTCTTGGGCTCAAAAGAATTAGTTTAGGGCATCTAAATATAATTCTTGGAATATTTGTTGAAAAGATATAGATTTTAAGTGCATGGTCATGGGAACTAGAGAGACTCCTAAAATATGATGAGGAACTAATTGAAATAATTAAACATCTACTTGGCACCATGATATCCAAATGCACAAAAACAAATACCCTTGGTATCATGGTAGATGATGAAATCAAACACAAGGATACTCTGGTGACTCAAAAAATAAGAGGAAAGAGTCAAGGGTAGTCTAGGGTAGATAATGGTAAGACCCTGGACATGATTCATAATGCAAGAGAAAGGATAATTGAGGCTAAGAGCATCAAGGAATATATGTCTAGGAATGATAGGGAATTGAATGATCTAGCTGACAAGGAAGAAGTGTCTCTTAAGATTAGCTTTGGATTTGTGACTTGTTGATGGGGAGCATCAAAATCCTATGAATATCCTTCAATAGCAACAAGAAAGTTCCCAAGTGTAAGGCCCACCAACTAGTTAGTTAATATTCCACTTTTGTAGAGAATTATAACATTTTTAAAATGGAATATTCTTTTGTAAAGGCATATGATAGTTTGTTATCATATTTTCCTTTTGGTCAGTCTATTTTAGAAAATCAAATGTATTCTAGAACTTTTGTAGAAAAAGACAATTGTCCTTACTTTTTGTACATTTATATCTTGTTATTGACTAGTATATTGCATTGGTCATTTTATAAAAGGTAGTACTACCATTTTTTAAAGGGAGAGAGAAATTTGAGAAAAAATCATATACTTTGAGAAATTCATATAGTCAAGTAAGTTCATAAATATTATCCACATTTGATGTGTCAATTGTTAATGTGGATTTTCTCTCAATTGTTGGTTGTTGAGCTTAAATTTGAATGGTTTCATGAATCCTAAATTTACTTTTATGAAGTAGGGTTGCTAATTTGTTCTTATTCTAGATTAGTTGAAGGATATTGAATTTTATTCATTTAATTTGTTTTATATTCATATTTTTTAATGTTAATTAAATTTGGAAATAAGTCTTTAAATTAAAATCTAGTTCTTACTTGTATGATTTCATGTTACCCTAAGAAATTTTCTTGGTGTATGGTGAGATCTAAACTTATGCTATTTTTCATTATATAATGGTTAAATGCGTGTTCATTTGTAATCAAAACTTTGTCATAATGTTTGATTCAAGGATCATAAATCACATATTTTCTTTCTACCTTACCCTTCTCTTTCGATTTTTTTAACCAAATCACTTTAGTTTAGATCTCACTATAAATATTCATCTATACTAGTCTTTAGTTTAAATTTTGATCATAATTCACTAGTAATAACATAGATACTCTAACTTTAAAAATATTTGGACCATGATGGTTCCTAACCATCAATTAATATAATTTTTTTGGAATAGTTAAACATTGCTCTACCACTATTTCACCATAGGTAACAATATGTTGCCAAAACCTAATACTCATGCTCTGAATTCCTATAATTATAAAATGTGAAGTGTTATTTGAACACTAAGAACACCTACGGTAAATTTAGAGGAATAAACACTAAGTTTGATTGGTTTATACATACATATATATAGACACCAAAATTACATCACACAGACATGCATAACTCCCTGTGTTGAAATCCCTTTTTAACCCATTTTTCAATAATAACAATTAACCTCCCTAACCCATACTTTTACCACTCAAAACTTTAATTAATTTAAAATAATTAATTTAGTTAATTAATAACCCCTATTTCCACCTTAATTGGCCACCTCACCCTATGACTAATTATCACCTGATAAGTCACCTCAAGACTTGGTCCCCTCATCCTAACTACCCAAGACTTATTCCCACTTCCAAACTAAATTCCTAATCAAATACCTCCTTCCTAACCTCTTATTTTTACCATTTTATAATGGGTGTGAAACTTAACACAAATAAAAATATAAAATAGGCCAAAATAGTAAGCATTACCTATTTTAGGGCTGTCAACATCAGTCAACCCATGACTAACATTGGTGGGATTGCCGATGTCAGTAATATAAGCCAAACTCTAGCCTGAGGTTCAAGTTAGTACAAATTAAAAAAATTAATTCTTACTAATATTAAAGCTCTTAGCATTCTATTTTTGAAATCTTGGCTTACTATCATCTTATGTAAGTCAATCATGATCAACAACTGAGCTCTTGAGGACCAATAACACCTACTTGTTCTCTCTATTTAGGCATTCAGGTTTGGACTCCCTACTAAGGATCATCAATCTAGCACATATCATTTGGTAACCATGGAGCTAAGTATATCACTTATCTTTTAAAATATTTATTCTATTATCACTTTATATCTATTGTACATTGCTTTATGCACTTATGACCGAACCCCTGTGAGGGAGTTATAAAGATTTCTCACTTATTTACCCTTAACCTAATAGACCAAACCTCTGACTAGATATACCCAAGCCATAATATCTCTCTCATAACTCTCCCAACCTCCCAGACCTGATCCAAACCATTTCCTAGACTTGGAAAAGCCTTATACAAGCTCTTAGATAATTATTGCCCCTACAAACCCTAGTAACCTAACTGACATCAGTCACCTCACTATCAAACTCAGTAGTATAACTGATATTAGTCATTCCATTGCTAAATTTGGTGACTGTGAGTTCCCTAACCTCTTCAAAACCTACCCATTAGACTTCTAAAATACAAATAGAGTACATCACCTACACCTTGTCACTCTTTATTGCATATAGGTTGTTAATAATGGTAATGTTATCTCTCTTGCACTCTCCTTTTACCTCTCTTTTGGTTATTTATTATTATTTTGTCTCTCAAAAGTAGACTATCAGATCTAAGGAATTTTTACGCTTCCTGGAATAAGCGAATAGCTTGGCAGCCCACTCATTTAACTACTAACAAACATCTTGTGGCAGTGCTTTCTAACTTATAGGTAGTCCTCCCCAGCTAAAGAGGAGTGCTCATAATGTTTGGATATAGTGCATAAACCAAATTTGGGTTCATTCTAATCACTTATCCCCATTCTTCTTTCTATTTTCCTTTAGACTTAAAATAGACAAAATTTACTGAAACATTTTTGGGCCGCTTAGTGGGATCCTCAAGTTTTCCTTGGGTTCATTTCTTGTTTTAAACATTCATATAGGTGAATTATAGTGAAAAATTCATTTATTACACTTCTTCCTCTTTTCTCTTAAAATAAAAAATTCAATATCTTATTTTCTATTTAAAAAGTATTAAATTGAAATTTTCTTTCTTTTCTCTTTACCTCTGAAATCAATTTGTCATTTTCCTTTACAAGTATAAAAAATAGAATCTCTTCTTTACTTATAGTTGCATGCACATTAGGATAGTAAAATTCATACTCTATTCCTATTTCAATCATATTTTCATTTGAATCTAAACATTTCAGATTTGGGTTTATAACTTACTACATTTCATTGTTTGCTTGTTGCATATTAACTCACCTAGTTAATTAAAATAATTTTGAATAAATTGTAGTGCACCTATGTCACACAACCAAATGACATTCACATAAACAGACATCTAAACTCACCTGAGAAAAGGCCCATTAGGATTTAATCACCTAGTGGATCACCTTACCCTACCCAACTATCCTACTTGGGTTTAACCACTAAGGGGAAAACCCACTCCATTCTCTGGTGGAGTATAGTCTCTAGACAAAAGGTATTTTTGGCTTAGTGGCATAGCTTAGCTCTAGGTTTGTGAAGTGTAGAGGTTAAGGTCTTATAGCTAGCCATGTACTTGTTCTAATGCATATTTCCTCTTTAGCACTAAAACTAACCTAAAACTATCTCTAGATTGCTTTCTAGTACCTTCGATAACCAAATTATCTTCTCACTATCTGATTAAGGCATAAGCCAACATGAGACTAAAAGTTAATCTCTAGGACTTAAAATTTGATGTCTATATGTTCTTTTTCTACTTTTCTATTGCCTTCTATATTTTGGAACTGGTAAGGATATTTTCCTATTGATTCCCAAAATCAATACTCTTTTTAATACTTAGTTTGTATAACCTATTATATCAATTTTTTTAGTGTTCTTCCTTCTTACATAGACCTTTTACATCCACTATTTTACCTACTTTCAACTTCTAGTTTCTTAAAACATCAAAATTTCCATCTATAAGGATATCACAGTGACCTACATTGGTTAACCTTACCAGCATAGACATATTTTACCTACCGACATCAGTGAACCTTTTCTACCAACATGAGTCAATCGAATGACATTAGTGACTATGTAATTTCATTAACTCAAAATAACAAGCTAAAATAACCCACTTACCCACAATCAAACTTGGTTTTTACTTATTCCACTTCTAATATAGGTAGTAAGACTATTTATACATCTTCTTTCATGGAATTGACACGAGATCAAGCCAAAATTCTTGCTGATTATACAAGCTAGAAACCACTGTTGGGGATCAACCAACAATGTTGATTACAATATGAAAGCAATAAATGTGGAATTAAACCAAAAAGATAAGTAACTAGAATAAAAAAATAGCTAACAATGAGAGATACAAGAAACCACCCTGAAAACTTGTATTAAACTCTTTACAAAAGGAATACAATTGAAGAAACTTCTTTTCTTCCACACCTCTCTCAGATGTACAGATCTCTTTCTACATCTCTTTCCCTTAAGAGCTCTCTCTCCCAATTACAATCAACTCCAACAACCTAGATTGATTCACATATACAATTCTTGTACTATTCAACTCAACACTACATTACAATAAGATATGAAGATCTATCCTATTATATAATAATTAGGAAACATGAGCATACAACTACAGCCATTAGATGCACCTCCTAATCAAGGGCTCTAAATAGTCTTACTTAAAATAGAGATGCAAACTTAAGACTAACACTTAATCCTAACATGAAAACATTCTGTTCTGTCCATGGAAATAGCATTCTGGATGCACAGGTGACCGATGTTGGTCCTTGCCTATCTGCACTTGACTGACATCAACTGAACATAACCAACACCGGCATATCCTAGTCTACTCCTGACCAATGTCGGTCACTCCTGACTGACACCGGTGACTGTGTAAATCTTTCAACTTTGCAAACTTTCTCATTTGGTGAAGCTTTTAGCTCCACACCTTAACAATCTCCCACTTGGAGATAAATAGCTGCACCAGTACCTGTACAGCAACATCTTCTAGCTCCTCCATCTTCAAACTCAATGATGAAGACCTAAAAAAGTTGAATGAAGATTTAACTTCTCCTTTGTTACCAGCTTGGTTAACATATCCACAGGGTTCTTATCTGTATGGATCTTCTCCAGCTTCAACTCACCATCCTCCAATACTTGTCTATTGAAGTGGTACCTAAGCTGTATATGCTTTGTTCTTGAATGAAAGGCTAAATTCTTAGCCAAATGAATTTCACTCTGACTATCACTGTATAATCTGCAACTCTCTTGCTCCTTTCCAAGCTCTTCCATGAACTGCACCATCCATATCATCTCTTTGCTAGCCTCTGTGACTGCAATATATTCTGCTTCTGTAGTTGACAAGGTAACAACCTTCTGCAACTTTGATATCTAGCTAACCATCATTCCACCAATAGTAAAAACATATCATGTGGTACTTCTCCTACCATCCAAATCACCTACCATATCTGAATCTACATAACAATGTAGAGAAGTATCTGAACCTCCATAGCACAAATGCCTACTGATGGTTCCTCTCTGATATCTAAGGATCCACTGAACTGCTTTCCAGTGCTCCTTTCCTAGATTGGCCATATACTTACAACTCCCACTTCTTGGGCAATATCCGGTCTAGTACATACCATTGCATATGTTAAACTCCCTACTGCAGAATCATATGGAACTCTACTCATGTACTCCACCTCATCATGTGAATTAGGACACTATTCTTTACTCAATTTAAAATGTCTTGCCAAAGGTGTGCTTACCGGTTTTGCATCTTGCATATTGAACCGTTTCAACACCTTGTTCACATAATCCTCTTGAGACAAAATCAACTTGTGATTTTTTCTATCTCTCTTAATGCTCATGCCAAGGATTTTCTTTACTGCTCGCAAATCCTTCATGGCAAATGTGTGAGCTAATTTCACCTTAAGCTTAGAGAGATCCTGCATGTGTGATCCTACAACCAGCATATCATCTACATACAACAACAAGATAATATATCTACCATTATCCAATCTCTTAAAATACACACAATGGTCAGATTAACACCTACTATAGCCATGCTCAGTCATAAACCTGTCAAATCTCAAATACCAATGTCTAGGAGCTTGCTTGAGGCCATACAAGATTTTCTTCAATCTGCACACTAGCTTCCCCTTACCTTTGACCTCAAATCATTTCGGATATTCCATATATATTTCTT
Organism: Torreya grandis; assembly: GCA_037957365.1. NCBI lineage: Eukaryota > Viridiplantae > Streptophyta > Pinopsida > Cupressales > Taxaceae > Torreya > Torreya grandis. Next base: position 172,016 of record JARHVA010005581.1, read on the forward strand.
CATCCAAATCTCCATGAAGAAACATTGTCTTAACATCAAGCTACTCAAGATGCAAATCCTCAATAACAACTAAAGACAATACAATCTGTATAGAAGTCATTTTAACAATAGGAAAAAAAATCTCACCAAAATCAATACCTGGTTTTTGTGCAAATCCTTTCACTACCAACCTGGCCTTATATCTCATCTATCTATTCTCACCTTCCTTTAACCTGTAGATCCATCTATTCTTCAGTGTCTTCTTTCCCACTGGTAACTCAACCAAATCCCATGTTTGGTTCTCTTTTTAGGAATCAATTTCCTCATTCATGCCTAGCTCCCACTGATTCTTGGATTCCACATGTATTGCTTCATCAAAACTCTCTAGTTCTCCACCATCAGTTAACAATAAATAGAATAATGAAGGGGAATATTAAATTGGAGGTTTACTTACCCTTTCTAACCTCCTGATGGGCATCTGAGACTCATTCACAACATGTTGTCTGCCCAAATTCTCTGACAGTGATCGACCTCAGTCACTTCTAGGCCTGTCAATGGCCGACGTCGATTCCACCTGACTGACATCGATTCCTGCCTGACCGACGTCGATCACTGTATGACCAACATCGGTTCCTGTATTGCCTATGTTGGTTCCTTCCTGACTGATGTTGATCTCTATGTTTTTCTATCTGTGATTAATTTTTCCTGTGAGCTCATTTTGGACCGTCACCTCGTCCAATTCTCCATTGCTCTACCCAGATTGATTTAGCTTCCTAAGTTGATCACTATACATCACTTTTTCATTAAAAACAACATCATGGCTCCTAATTATTTTGTTATTTCTTAGATTCCAAAACCTGAATCTAAAATCATCAAAGCCATAGCCAATAAATGTGCACCTCATAGACTTAGCATCTAGCTTCTTTCTATTTTCCTTATCAACGTGCACAAAGGCTTCACAACCAAAAGCTTTGAGAAATGAGAGATCTACCTTTTTACCTATCCATGCCTCTTCTAGAATTCCACCATCCAAAGCTGTAGAGGGTCCTCTATTAATTAGGTACACTGCAGTATCCATAGCTTCTACCCAAAAATCTAAGGGCAAACCAGCATGCAATCTCATACACCTTGTATGCTCCATTACTATTCTATTCATCCTTTCAGCAACTCCATTTTGCTGAGGTGTCCTTGGAACCATCTTTTTCCTATGTATTCCATGCATATAACAATACCAATTGAACTTATAGCTACAAAACTCACCACCATTGTCAGATCTCAGGCACTTCAATCTCCTGCATGTTTCATTCTCAACCATAGCTTTCCAAATTTTAAAAGTGTCAAAAACATTAGATTTCTTCTTAATACAATAGACCCATACCTTTCTTGTAGCATCATCTATGAAAGAAACATAGTACCATGATCCTCCAATAGAAGCAACCTGAGCCGGTCCCCACACGTCTATGTGAACAAGCTGCAACTTGTGCTTTTTCTTTGTTGACCCAATCTTGAGAAAACTTACCCTCTTCTATTTTCCAAACACACAATGCTCACAAAAATCTAGATCTATGCTTTTCAAATCTGAAAGCTTATCTTTTGACTTAAGAATGGACATTCCCTTCTCACTCATGTGGCCAAGCCTTGAGTGCCACAATTTTGCATCCACATCTGAAGTAGATAATACAAAAGGAGAATTATTAGTAACACAATTACATAAATAGAGAGTACCTACTCTCTTACCTCTGGCCATTACAAGTGCACCCTTGGTCACCTTCCAAGATTCAGCTATGAGAGTTACTGTACAACCCTCATCCCCTAACTTTTCTACAGAAATCAAATTCCTCTTCAAGCTGGGAACATGCATGACATCTCTCAACACCCATGTGTTGCCATTCTGCATTTTCAGCTGCACTTTTCCCTTACCAACAATTTTACAAGGCTCATCATCCCCTAAATAAACTATTCCAAAATCTCCATGGACATAGTCACTAAAATATTCTCTATTAGGGTTATCATGAAAAGAGGCACTAGAATCTAACACCCAAGATTCTATATTATTATGTAAAGAGAATATAATAGCATCTTGTGCAATACCTGCAATTTTTGCTTCTTCTTTACCTTCATGATGATTGTCCTCTTAGGCTTTGACCAGCAATATTTGCTTATGTGCCCTATCTTTCCACAATTCTAGCATTATGGCCTCCTGCCATTTCTAGATTTGGATCTACCTCTCATCTTTGACTTAGACCTTGATCTCCTCTTGCTCTTCTCTTTTTGCCTTCCCCTGCTCTCAAAACTTAAAGCGTTCCCTGATGTTTCCTCTGTGTTTTTCCTGTGAATTTCTTCATTCAAGATTACACTAACAACATCCTCTACTTTTAAAATATTTGAAGCAGATGCAGTATTACTAACTGCCATTACCAAGCTATTCCAGCTTTTAGGCAAAGAACATAATATTAAAAGAGCCTTAATTTCATCATCTAACACTATTTTGACTGAATTTAATTGATTTACAATTCCATGTAAATCATTTAGATGATTAGACACAGATCCACCTTCCTGCATTTACAAATTAAATAACTGCTTCATAAGATATACCTTATTTGAAGCTGAGGGTTTTTCATATAAATTTGCTAAAGTAGTCATTAACTCTACCATTGACTTTTCCTGTGATAAATTAGATATCACAGTAGATGCCAGACTCAATCTTATAAATCCAAGAGCCTTTCTATCAAGAAATTCCCATTCTTCATCATCCATGTCTTTGGGCTTCTTTGAAACCCCACCTAATGCTAAGTATAGATCTTTTTGATATAGATAATCCTCTATCTGCATTCTCTAATGTTGATAATTCTTGCCATTAAACTTCTCCATTCTCAATTTACCTTCTTTTGCCATTGCTTCTCCCACTCAAACAGAAATCCCTGTGAGTAACCTGTAATCAATACACACTAACCAGATCTAAAACACCTGTTAGTCAACCTAAGCTCTGATACCACTTGTTGGGGATCAACCAACAATATTGATTACAATTTGAAAGCAATAAATGTGGAATTAAACCAGACAGATAAGTAACTAGAATAAAAAAACAACAAACAATGAGCGATACAAGAAACCACCCTGAAAACTTGTATTAAACTCTTTACAGAAGGAATACAATTGAAGAAACTTATTTTCTTCCACACCTCTCTTAGATGTATAGATCTCTTTCTAGATCTCTTTCCCTCAAGAGCTCTCTCTCCCAATTACAATCAACTCCAACAACTTGGATTGATTCACATATACAATTCTTGTACTGTTTAACTCAACACTACATTACAATAAGATATGAAGATCTATCCTATTATATAATAATTAGGAAACATGAGCATACAACTACAGACATTAGATGCACCTCCTAATCAAGGGCTCTAAATATTCTTACTTAAAATAGAGATGTGGACTTAAGACTAACACTTAATAATAACATGCAAACATTCTGTTCTATCCACGGAAATAGCATTCTGGACACACAGGGGACCGACGTCGGTCCCTACCTATCTGCACCTGACCAACATTGGCCGAACATAACCGACATCGACATCTCCCATTCTACTCCTGACTGACGTCGGTCACTCCTGATCGACGCCAATGACTGTGTAAATCCTACAACTTTGCAAACTCACTCATTTGGTGAAGCTTTTAGCTCCACACCTTAACAACCACTTCCACCTTCCCATCTCACTTTTGATTCTATCATGTAACATACTTCAGATACAAAGTATACTCCTAGATATAACCAAATTCCCATCATGCTTGAGGGAGATCAATATTTTGTTAAATTTTTTGATCACAATGTGGTATCCCTTCAACATTACCTTGCTATGAGCCAAACACATAATTCTTCAAGTGACCTAATCTATGGTATGCCAACCTCTCTAATGGAGACAACCTTAGTTTCATTTTCCTCTAATATTTTCCCCATGGTTACCCAAACCACCACTTCTACAAGTAACCCAAATATAAATAATGTCTAAAATGTAGAATCTCTAACTGTCCAATCCCACCTAAACCCTAGTGTAACTTCCCTACTTTCACAACCACAACTAGTTCAGTCAAGTCATACCCCATTCTAGAATTTAGTGGTACCTATTTCATCTACCCTTACACCTTTAATTACCTAAGTTATGACTCACCCTTCATCCATTCTAACCATGCCAATATTTGAACTTGTAATAACAACAACCGGTAGTGTCATAGTCTCTAACCCAATGGGAAAAGCCCCTTTTCTTTTCACACCTTAGCTTATGACTCATTATCCCTATGTTTCTCCAACATAACCTCATTAAGATATGTCATATACTCCCTTTAATTCTTATCATCTTCCCTATAAATTAGGAGGTATTCCCTAAACTAATCCCCTTCTAGACCTCATTAAGATGCTAATCGACAAGATGTCTAATCGAGAGACATCCATTTTTGGTTCAAAGAATGTGTTATCTTATGATCAGATATGTACTGAACCATTCCATCCTGATTTTCCTATTCACTCTTATCCAAGCCAATGGTAACTCCCTAAATTTACTCATTTCCAGAGTAAACACGACCCACAATTGCACTTGTGAGAATTTATACATGTTTGTTATTTAATAGGGCTTGATGATGCATTACCACTTCACACATTCCCTATGTCTCTTTTAGGTGATGCCTTAGATTGGTATAGTTAAATAACTTAGCACTCCCTTTTCTTGATTACCCAAATCGCACAAATATTCCTAGACCATTTCTCTATTAACATTTCTAAAAAGGTTTATGTAACAGACCTTTATTCTTTCAGACAATTTGATGATGAGTCTATTACAGATTTTGTCGCTCATTCAAGAAGGTTAATCAATCAAATATCCTTATCTTTACCCAAATTGAGCTTATTTAGATCTTCTCAAGGGCATGTGCTAAGCACATCTCATCCATACTCTAGGTACAAAAATTCTACACATTTGATGAGGCCTTTACAATAGCATGAAAACTTGAGGTTCATGCTATAGATGAAGACAAAGTCAAATTGTGTAGTAAGAATCCCAATTCAAAGTCAAATGACTCCCCCTCTAAAAATTCTCTCTCTAACCAAAAGGCTAAAGGTTCTGCCAACATGGTGGTTGTTAAGTTATCCTCTTCCACAACCACAAACCAATCAAATTCCTTGACTTTTCAAAATCCAACTAAGCAATTCCAATAGTGGTATGAATAAAGACAATACACTCCCATTAGGGAGTCATATACATCCATCTTGGAGAAACTATTATAATAAGGTGTCATAACCCTTCCTTAGATCAAACCTCCTATATAGTTCAACCCTTCTCATCCTATCCCAACTTGGTATAAGGAAGATGAGTTTTGCAGTTACCATTGAGTTACAGGCCATAATTCTAATAAGTATAAGACACTCAAGAACATTTTTCAAGATATACTTGATAGAGGTGATCTTGTCTTGGATAATCCTAATTCACCCCCTAATCAAAGTATGGATGTGTTCAGACACCCTTTTCCTAACCATTCATCAAATCAAAATATTATCCAATCCATAACTAACTCAGGTGATCATAATATCCATACGGTTAATATGGTCTTTCCTTTAACTTTAGTTCAACCTTCCTCTTAATAATAGACATCCATTTCATTGATTCCTCCCCCACATTTAGTATCATCTATTTTCCCATTCTTCCTCTTCAAGTAGAAGATCATATTTCACCCACTCTACTCCCTCGAGAAGAAGAGTCTCCTTTACCACTTGTTTTGCCACCTGAGGAGCCTGTAATGCTAATTCTATTTTGACCAATATTACCTATCCTCTTACCGCTTGAAGACCACACCTTACCCATTCCCCAACCACATGTTGAATGTAACACCATTCTTGCACTATACCCTCTTGAGGAACATTCTTCACCTACCTCTCCTCCACCTATAGAGAGTAGTACCCCCCACACACTCCACCTTTGCACTTAGAGGAGTTAGTATTATCTACTCCCGTAATAGCTGAGTGAACTATTGTGTCTACTCCAATTGTACCACTCTTACCCCTTCTTTTACATATGGAGGATCATACTTTACCCATGCCTCACCCACATGTTGAGTGATCCATAATACCTATGCTTTACCCTCTTGAGGAACCTTTTTCACCTACCTCCCTTCCACCCATGATAGACCATGTCTCTTTTCCCATCTCTATTAAAGAATACCCCATTATTGTTCTTTTTCATTTTTGGCCCAAAGTAGTAGAAACAAGTAGTTTACCTCTCTCCCAAACATCACATATTTCTAAATACACAAACATAAGGCCTAATTCAACTTCATCTAAACTCTTCTCTCATTTGGTAAGAAGTCTAAATTTTCTTGACTCCATGAAGCTAGACCATGTGGTATTTTAGGGCCGACTTAAAACTCCTTATCCAAAAAAATTAATGTTGACATTTACCACCAACCCTCTTACTACCCTTTACCCCAAGATCTTTGACAAAGCTATAGCTTCTTCACCAAAAGCACCTAAATTTCAGTCATCTATGTCAGAAACCTCACCCTCATAGGAATCTACCCCATAAAAGTAGATTAGGCCCTTAGACGTATGCCCCATTTTTAATTTAATTCACCCATAGGTGAAATTAGATTTCAATCCTCAACCAAAAGTTGGAGTTTTGTGGCTTGAATTATGGAATAATGTTAATCACCCTAGATCTCATGGATCCCTTCTTCAACCCTCAACTTTACCATCCATTTTGGGACCACACCCCTCAACCTTAGTTAGAATATTGCCTAACCAAGCAAAACAAAAGGTTAAGCAACCTCCACTCTTACCTTTTCCATTTGGAAAACCTCTCATACCTAGCACTAATAAAGTGATAGAAAAATATGTACCTCTACTATCACCAAACAAAACATGTAAAATTACCTTTTTAGCAACGAAACTTAAGAAAGTGTCCCCTTCTATTAGCACAACAAGTATGAACCCACTTGTAAACTCTCAAATACTTTTCCTATGTCAGTTATTATAATCTTATATAATATCTCTTCCTCCCATTAAGCCTTATAGTCCTCCTAGAATGAAGCCATCTTGGTTTAATGAACACAAGTGTGTTTATATCATCATTCACGTGGACATGATACTGAGAGTTATAAGGCCCTCATAGTGGTTATTCAACAACACTTCAATGTCGACACTCTCTTTGATGATACTACCATTAACCTTATTATTACTCCACCTTTAGCTTCCATAGTGCCTCTTACTATTCCACCTAAATTCAAACCTAAAGATATCATCATAACCCCTTTAAGATCTCCTTCACCAACATTTGAAATCAACATAGTTAATATGGCCACATGATCATAAAACCAGAAAGATAAAGCTAAGTAAAAATTCACTAATCCTTGGGCTCATCCTTTCACCAAAGACACTCCTCCTCCTAATCCTATGATTTCCATCTTTGGTGTTCCTAAAACAACATCTTTGAATGTTATTCAAAGCTCAATGGTGAAATACCTTCACCAAACTCCTATGAAAATGTCTATGTATGAGTTAATCCAAAATTCATCCCAACATATTGAAGCTTTAATTAGTGCTTTACAAGGGATTGAGGTACAATCAAATGATCCCCAACTTCTTATAGCTTTGGTCATCTCCTTCAATTTTGTCTCCCTAATTTATTTTAGTGATTCAAAATTTTACTTCAACATCTTGAAGATCAAGATTCTACCCTTTTTATTACCACATATATTGATCAAACTCATGTTAAGAGAGTCATGATCGATGTGGGAGCTAGTATTAATATTATTTCCACTCATACCTACAAATCATTATCCCTTCCTGATAATTTCATGTCCCAAACTAATGTGGTACTCCATTATTTTAATGATACTACAACTACTATGGTGGGAACTATTGTCTTACATATCCATGTAGGTCCCCACACAATTCCTAAGCTCTTCTATATTGTTGAAGGAGAATTTCAATATAACATACTGCTTGGATGACTTTGGATACATGCTATGGTATGTGTACCCTCAACTTTACACTGCTATGCCAAGTTTGAACATGATAGATAATTACATGTTATACATGTTGACCCACCTCCATTTAAAACATGAAACATGACCTATAGTCCTAATGATGTTCTCATTGCAATTGAAAACATCATCTTCTCCACATGATACTTTTGAAGCTTCTATAAGCTCCACTCCCATAGTTACTCAAATATTGGTAGAATAAATTCTTGACAAAGATCCCATGGAGGAGAGTGATGAATATAATTTGTTGATGTTCAACATGTTCTATACTTCATAAGAGTATGGAAGGCTTCACATGCACCCAAATTATGATCCTCATATTGGGATGGTGATCCCTTATGGGGCCCCTAACATTTGAACCAATTTCACATATGGGGGAGTTGATCAAGCTCCCACTATCAGCAATCCATCTTCTTCACCACAATAATTTACATGTGACTTTTATTTCCTAAGTAACCTAAGATTCACTCACACCTATCTCTATAGGTGTGCCTAGAAAAGATTTTGTTTATGTCACTATGAACAAGTTATCTATATGCCTATTGAATATACTACTAGCAACACCATTGAAAATGCCAAAAAAAGTCATGGAGTTGGACATGATGAACCAACTAAACTCATTAAAATTTATCATGTACCAATTATAAAAGAACTAGTCTCTCCTTCTACACCTTCTTCTCCACCATCACCTACTATATCAGAGGTATCTATACTTCCTATTTTTTTTTCAATAAATTCCATTCATTTAGGGCCTCTCACCTATCATTAAGGTAAGGAAACAAGGTCCCTTCCTCTCATTCATCCTAAAATAATTGATGAAGAATCTCCCACTATTAACACTATCTAATGTCAAGATGATGATGTAACTATCACATATATGGATGCAGATGATTCCTATATCCAAAGATCACTCCCATCCAAAACACAAGCTATGTTAAATGAATCAACCATTGATATCAACCTACCCTCTCATGATAATCCTCATTTTCTCAGGATTGGCCAATATTTTGATTCCTTTGAGCAAGATGATTATGCCACATTTCTTAATAACCATATCAAAGCCTCTACTTGGTCTTATAATGGCATGCCTAATATTGATCCCTTTATCATCACCCATAACATTATCACCAATTGAGATGTTAAACCTATTAAGTAGAAGATTCACATGATGTATCCTCATATTTCTCTCCTTATCAAAGAAGAGATACAATGCCTCCTTTCTATTAACTTTATCCAACCCATTGACTACCTAAAATGGATTTCAAATATTCTTACTATCACAAAAGTGACTAGGGGAATCTACGTTTGCATTAGCTATCATGATTTAAACCTTACATATCTAAAAGATGATTTCCCATTTCCTAGTATTAACCAACTTGTTGATCTAAGAATTGGCCATGAGATGCTATCACTTATGGATAGATTCTCTAGATATAATCAAAACCTAGTTACACCTGAGGATCAACATAAGACAACATTTATTATCCCATGGGGGAATTTCTATAATCAAGTCATGCCTTTTGGCCTGAATAACATTAGTGTAACCTACCAACACACTATAACTTCAATTTTCCATGATCTCCTACACAAAATTATGGAAGATTATGTAGATGACTTACTTGGTTAGTCTAAACCTTACTAGGATCACTTGATAATTCTTGAAATTATATTTTCTAGTCTCCTCCAATATAAAATTTAACTAAACCCAAATAAATGTGTCTTTGGTGTTATTTTTGGTAAGCTCTTAGGTTTTATCATTTATCTCCATGGTATTGAGGTCAATCCTGCTAAGGTTAGATGAATTCTAGAAATGCCTCCACATATTAATATCAAACAACTCTGGAGCTTATAAATCAAACTTAAGTCATTTCACCACTTCATTTCCCAATTGTCAAATCATTGCTAACCCTTTCATCATCTCCTCAAAAAGTATGTCTCCTTCAATTAGAATATATATTGTTATGAAGATTTTGATGCACTTAAACAATACCTCCTTTCCACACTAGTTCTTATTCCACCTAAGGAAAATCAATCTTTCTACCTATACATTTCCACAATAAACCATTCTCTAGGTGATATGATTACACATCAAGATGACCAACATCAAGATTAGGTAGTTACTACATAAGTTGTACACTTATTGATTATGAGACCTAATATACCCATACTAAAAAAATTTGCCTTGCATTGGTCTTTTCTACCTCTAAGCTTCGCCATTATCTCCTAAATCAGAAAACCTATGTGGTCACCCATACTTATCCCATAAAATATATGTATTCCAAACCATATCTCAACTAATGTGTAGATCAATGGCTCATTATTCTTGTTGAATTTGATTTAGAGTTCATTCAACAAAAGTCTATTAAAGGGAAAATAATCATTGACTAGTTAGCTATTGCCCCTTTACCTAAAAATCAACATTCAAACCTCAAATTTCATGATGAATTTATTGTAATGCTCTCCACTGATGACATCTCCTATCAAATGATAATGTTCTTTGACATATCTAAATGCCAACATGGTGGGGATGTGGGGGTCATTCTTATTCTTCTAGATAGTGAGCATATGCCTTTGTCATTTAAACTACATTTTAAATGCACTAAAAATATGGTTGAATATGAGGATTTGATTCTAAGAATTCAAGAAACTCTCTTCTTGGGTATCAAATCCATAACCATTTTTAGTGATTATTAGCTACTAGCTAACCAGGTTAATGGTTCCTACCTATAAAAAAATGAAATTCTATAGTGATATAAACATTGTGTAGATATGTTATTGGGATCATTTGACTCTTATCTCTTGCAAACTATTCCTCAATATACAAACAAATTTTATGACATGATGGATTAACTCTCTTCATCCTCCTCTTCAAAAATATATTTCACCGTGCATCACTTAACATTACCCTCCTATGTCTTAGCTATCATCCTCTTTGTCAAAAATGTAACAGCTAACCCACAAGACTTATGGTACAAACAACTCACCGATCATCTTTCCTTCTCTATTACCCCTTCTAATCTCTCTAATAATGGGAAATGGGCCTTCATAAAATGTGTCTCTCATTACAATATACTAGGGGGACTTATCTATAAGGAAAGTTTTGATTGTCTTCTCCTTAGATGCCTCACTACTACTGAGACTCCCTTCACTATTAAAGAAGTCTGTGATGGGATTTATGGTGGGTATTTTAATGGTCATGTAGTTTTTAAGCATATCCTTCAACTTGACTATTATTAGCCCACACTTCATCAATATTGTGATAATTACGTTCAATATTGCATCAAGTGTCAACAACATGCTAACCTCCTTCACATTCCTAGTCATGCATTACAAGTCACCAAAGACTTTTGGCCCTACTCCCAATGGGGCTTAGATCTAATCAAAGAGATTAACCTTCATTCATCCCTTTGTCATCATTTTATCATTACTACCATTAAATACTTCACCAAGTGGGTCAAGGTCATCCCTCTCATCTTCACTAAAGCTAAATAAATTGTTAACTCCTTCAACCATCACATCTTCTATCATTTGGTATCCCTCATAAGATTATAACAGATAATGACAAGTCTTTCAAAAATAAGACTATTCAAAGTCTTTATGATACATTTGGAATCAAATTAAGCTTCTCATCACCATATTATCCATGAGCTAATAGATATGTATAATATTCTAACAAAACATTAACCAAAATTCTAATGAAGGTAGTCAATGACACCGGTAAGGATTGGCACACACACATTCCTTTTGCTTTATGGGCTTACCACACTATCATTCAAAATCCTATGGGTATTACATATTTTTCATTGGTATATAGGACATAGGTTATTTTGCTTCTTGAAGTCCAAATTTCTTCTCTTCACATTTCTCTAAAAGACATACCTACTAATGATGACTTTCACCAAGAACATTTGGCTCAAATTGAATTACTTGATGAGTGTCATCTCATAGCCCTCAACCACCTCCAAATCTATCAAGAACATATAAAATTCACTTATAATAGAAAACTCAAAGAGAAATATTTCAATATACAAGATCTTGTCTTAAAAGAAAATAAACATCTGACAAACATGGAAAAAGTAAATGGGGTAGGTTTTCTCCTAATTGTCTTAGACCTTAAATCATAACTCATAAGTATGGCTCAGGAACTTATCGCTTGTCTTCTCTTTAAGGAAGGATAGAAATTGAGACTTTAAATTCCTTACACATATGACCATTCTTTTATAAAATGAGTGTCACTTTACTTTGTGTTTAGCTTGACCTCATCCCTTGAGTATCCGTATTGCATTTATTTCCCTTTCTCTTCACCCTTACTCATATGCACTTAGTTAACTTACATAATGGTATGTTTTTATCCTCAAAGTGGAAAAATCCTAAGCCTCTATAGTCTTGTCCATGACTATAATTAAAAAAAATGGGATATCTAAATTTTTTATAAAGTCTCAGGTCATATTTCTCAATGTAGACTACACCCTTGAAGGACAACTATGTAACTTCCCTTGAATGATAGCTAGATGATAAACACATCTCAAAATACATAATCATCATCTACATCATTATAACATCATATATCTCTCTCAAAATATACATATTGCATCTTTGACTCATAGGCTTATATGCATATAATAAATATAATCAAAACTAATAAAACTATGACACTTAGGGTCATCGAGGCTCTCCACATGGTGATGAGGAATCAATATCATCACCACTCTCTACCCATCTACATTTTCATGAGCTAAAATCCATAGCATGTGATATAGACCAATCCTAATCTCTAAACTTTGAATATCTCTAAATCTACAAAAACTCTATAATTTCCCTCTCATAACAGGAAATCTCATCTAGGGGAGTCAAATACCTCACCATAAATATAGTCTTTGGAGGTCCCATAACACTTGATGATGACCTAGCCTATATTAGTCCCTATATTAGTGGTGGAAGAGGAGAAACATAGCATGCTACTCTTAGATTGTCTCCCTCTTATGTCACTATAGTCACTTGACCATATAGAATAATAACCTATCCCTATAGTGCTACAGCCTGGCCCTATAGAGCCTCAATCTGACGTTGCAACATCACCATCTACCCTTTTAATGATAATACCTATGATTATAATGCATCTCGATCATGTATTGCTACATCCCTCTCTCTTACCAACCCCTATAAATTTTTTGGTGGCCTCTTAACCTCTAGTGCTAGATGTAACCCTACCCACCAAGATTTATAGGCCACTATGCACCTTGGGTCTCCAACACCTAGACCTACTAGCAGCTCCTCAAAATTTGGCCCATATATGTCCTATGGAAATGTTATGGGTACCTCTATGTCATACATCCTATATCAATGGAATGTAGGTACAATATCCTATATTAGACCTAACTACCTCTCGACCCATGTCATGGGTACCATCTCTAACTCACTAGCTCATCTGCCCCTGACCCTTAGTGAGCTCTGCAAACCCAAATGTTGTTATGCATATCCTTTATAAAATAGGTATGTTAGATATGATCTCCATGAAATATCTATAGGGATAAATCTCTCAATCATGCACCTATAATATGCAATGTCTCAAACCATGCTATTTTCTTGAGTCTATGCCATGACCTCTCTCTACTATCTAAAACCAACCCTGAAGCCAACTAGGGTCATGGCAGGTAACCCTAGTGGTCATGTCACCATGATGTGCTCATATGAAAAAAAATTCTATAAATGGCTGACACATAAATTATATCACTATCATAACCTTAAACCCCACAGCTCCGTGTATAACTATGCAAAAAATACTAGACCCCAAGCAAAAATAGTCTACTTTTCAACCATCTGTGCAAGCACACCTATCACTGTAATCATAAACCTACCATGATATGCATCTAGTAATGCATAAATTTTGATCTTAATCATCATCAAGATGCTCAATTGATGTTACTCCTCATTAGCCATATAAAGTGGCTCATATGCAAAACTCATAAAATGGTAGGTAACCTCACTCACATGCTCTCTATATAATGTGACCATGTGTATATCATGTTCCTCTCTTGAGCATGTGAAGATCTCTTCACCCTAGAGTGGTAACTATAAAATATTATAAACATCTTCTTGAGTCACCATCAACTCTCTAGTTGATATATGGAAAGTGTTTGTGGTGTGATCCCACCTCTTAATCAATGCTATCATCAGGGATACATCTTGAGTGACTCGATAGTATCATTACACTCTTCCTAAACCTACAACCTCCATATGATCCCACTCATTTGGAGTCACATACCTCTTCATAGATGTCAATAATATCAATAGATGATCTTATATTGTCAACTCAATCTATGCCTACATCCATACACACATAAATCAAGTCACATACCTTTTAATATACTCTATCACTACCTTTTTCCCTTTTCTTTAAGAGAACTACATTGGTCTAAGGCCCTAAAATGGGATATGTAGGTAGCACTTAGTCAACATGATGTCTTCTAAGGTTATCTTAGCCATATAACCATCTCACTAAATACCCTAGGCTTCACTACCTCTTTCTCTCTACCCTAGGCTTCATTGCCTTTGTCTCTCTATACCCTAGGTTTACATACCTATCACAACTCTAGGCCTCATGGCCTATATCCCTAACCCTTAACACTATGACCTATATTTTGAGATCTAGACCTCTTGACCTATCTCAACTTACCTTTTTACCCAATTTTCCTAGCATACATTTTTAGATCTTTTCCCTAGGCTATGGGAGAACTAGATTGGCCTAAGGCCCTAAACTAGGCTATGTAGGCAACACTCAGTCAACACAGGGTATTTTGAGGCTAGATCGGTCATTAGGCTAGTTGAATACTTCTACTAGGAATCTAAACCCAACCTTTCTCCTATTTTTATAAATTTTTATATTCATCAATGTCAGCATTAATGCTGATGTTGGCATTTTATAAGCCTACATATTGACTGACATCAGTAGTTACCTACCAACCTTAGTGTCATGTTGACTAATGTCAGTGGGCCTCACTAATATATATGATTGGTTTGACCATAAGGATAAAGTACCCAAACCCAAAATTACCAAATTTCACCTTAAAACTACCCAAACAACTCCCCAACTTATCCTAACACTAACCTAAACTATTTTCTACGCCTTTACTAGCATTATCTACACCCCCACCTCTAAATTAAGTTAAAAACTAAAAATACCCAAATCAAATTTCAAGATAACTAGTAGAGACTCATACCTCATCTCTCCATAGCCTCTTAACTGGCACAATTGGCTCTTATGGTGGTGTGCCTCTTGCTGGGTCCCCTCCTTGCTCTGCCATCTCAATCACTCTTAAGCTCTATTTTTCTCTCTCTAATCATAAAATTGTAAATGAGTTTGGTCGATAGCCAGCCCCCTTTTGTCTAGTTTGGTCAGCCACCAACATCATCATTCTTGACCTATTATATTGATATCAATGAATACACCTATCGACATTGTTAATATTACCCTAGTGTACTAACATTAACACTATCTATTATCGATGTCAGCACCATTATTTTCCCCAAATAAGTAACCCCTAGCTTTTTTATACTTTAACCATACCTTGGGGCAACTGGAGATCCCATATATCTCCCTAACCACAATAAATTCCATTGGAAATCACTTACATATTTGCCTATGATGACTTTCCTTAGAGATCACAAATATCTCCTCAATCATTGACCCTTTTACACCAACCTTGCATTACTTGTCTTAACTACTTATGATATTCTACTATAGTTGGCTATTATGCAAATGCATGTATATTAGATGTTTTGGATGGAAACCAATCTCATCATGTCACCTTAAACCCTTTTATGTTTCCTAGGGGCACTTCTTACCTTGATACTTGGGACACATAGACCATTGGAGCTACAACTTTAATTGTTTTGACCTATCAACTATAACTTACAAGCTATGCTTTGGTTACTTCTATCTGATTCCTCCTTAAATTTTTCTATTCTTGAATTTTTTTAATATATCTCATTGTATTATATGCATATGGAGTGATACTCAATTCTCCACCATTCACCCAATTACCTTTTTATCAAACTAGTACCTGATTCTAGTTTCTCCTCCATTAATTCCCATTTTGAGGGGGGATATCTCATCTAATACTTAGAGAATCTATCTCTTATTTTTTTCTTGAAAATTTTTAGTATGAATTACAAGACAAAAAGGGTTAAATGTAGACATCAAAATTATTTCACACACACATGCATAACTCCCTGTGTTGAAACCCCTTTTTAATCTATTTTTCAATAATAATAATAATTAACCTCCCTAACCCATACTTTTACTCCTCACACATTTAATTAATAAAAAATACTTAATTAATTTAATTAAAAATACCTATTGCCACCTTACCTAGCCACCTCACCCTATGACTAATTCTCACCTGATGAGCCACCTCAAGATCTAGTCACCTCATCCTAACTACCCAAGACTTATTCCCACTTCCAAACTAAATTCCTAATCAACTACCTCCTTCCTAACCTTTTATTTTACAATTTTATACTTGGTGTCACACTTGGCATGAAAAAAAATAGAAAATAGGCCAAAAATAGTAAGGATTACCTATTCTAGGGCTGCTGACATCGGTGAACCTATGATCGATGTTAGTGGGATCACTGACATCATCAATATAATACAAACTCCAACCTAAGGTTTAGGTCAGTAAAAATTAATAAAATTCATTCTTACTCATAGTCAATCTCTCAACATTCTATTTTTAACATCTTGGCTTACTATCATCTTATGTAAGTCAATCATGATGAACAACTGAGGTCTTGAGGACCAAAAACACCTGCTTGTTCTCTCTATTTAAGTATTCAGGGTTAGACTCCATGCCAGGGATCATCAATATGGCACATATCATTTGGTAACCATATAGCTAAGTATATCACTTATTCTTTAGGTCTTTTAAAATATTTATTCTGCTAGCACTTCTGAATGAACCCTCACAAGGGATTACAAAGCTTCCTCACTTTTCTCCCCTTAACCTGACACACTAAACCTCAAACTAGATCTACCCAATCCATAATCTCTCTCTCATAACTCTTCCAACCTCCTAGACTTGATCCAAATCATTTCACAGACTTGGAAAAGCCTTCTACAAGCTCTCAAATAATTATTGCCCTTACCGACCTCTATAGCCTAATCAACATTGGTCACCTCATTATCAACATCGATAGTATAACTAATATCAATTACTCCCTTACTAATGTTGGTGACTATGGGTTCCCTAACCTCTTCAAAACCTACCCAAGCAAATTCTAAAATACAAAAAGAGTACATCACTTGTACCCTATCACTCTCTTCTACATATAGGTTTTTAATAACGATAATCTTATCTCTCTTATACTCTCTCTTTACCTCTATTTTACTTATTTATTATTCTTTTATTTATTAAAAGTGGATTTTCATCTCTAAGGAAGTTTCACACTTCTTGGAACAAATGATAAGCTAGGTAGCCCACTCATTTAACTACTAACAAACATCTTATGGTAGTGCTTTCTTACTTACAGTTAGTCCTCCCCAGCTAAAGAGGAGTGCTCACAATGTTTGGATATTATGTGCAAACCAAATTTGGGTTCATTATAATCACTTATCCCCATCCTTCATTCTATTTTCCTTTAGACTTAAAATAGACAAAATTTAGTGAAACATAGTTATAACACTAAGCTATTTATTTATGCCTTATAAAATGTTGTGTATTCTTAATAAGAATGTTAAATATATATGGTTAAAGCTGAGTAAATTTTAGGTAGCATGGAAATCATTTAGATGGATTCTAAGTTTATTATAGGGTTGAATCAATAAAGAACATAATATTTAATTTATTAAATCACCAGTCGTTACAATGAATTCCAAAAAAACATGAAAATTTATAAAAATAATATTATGTTTTATATATTTGGCTAAAATGTTGAATTTAAGGCCTACATTTTATTTTGGTGTCTATTTTCCCTTGCTATGGTCTACATTATATTTTTTTTATGTCTGTGTAGCTTTACTTGCATATGGAATTTATAATAGGTCTTCACCCATTGTAATAGTCTATGATTGTATTTAGTGTTGAGTGTATATATAAAACACTGTATAATTTTAAGTCACTGGGCATAATAGGAATGGTTGTTTATATAAAGGAAAATACTGATGCATAATTATAATGCCATAGTATAATTTTTAAATGCCTTATCAATGCTTAAGCTTATTTAAAAACACCAAGTTAGTGGCTAAGTCAATACTAAAAGTCATTGGATTATATTTTTAAATGGTTGAGTATAAATAATATGATTAGTTGAGAAGTTTCCAAGTCAGTTTTATAATTGGAATGCCTTCCTTAAGAAGAAATCATTATGTCTGGTTATAAAATGTTGAGGTTAATAAATGGTTATATATATGTTAATATATTGATAAAATTGATGTAATAATTTAAAAAAATATAAATATAAATTTTAAAATTGCATGATTCATTTAATAGATTGAAAATATATATTATTATTTAATTTCTAAGATGGTTAATTAAATACCCAACCATAAACACAATTTCCAACACTATGCATGTATAAAATAAATCCCTAAGGTTATGTTTGATTTTAATTTGTATTTGGGGAAACACCTTATATCCATATAAGCTATTTCAAATTCAAACCTGCATATTATTCCTTAAGCTTGAGTTTTAATTGTTAAGATTGCCTCTTATCTAGTTATTAATAAGTGTTTTTATTGGGTAGTAATGCCAAATTTAGATGAAGTTCTAAAATGAAATGCCAAGCTGTAATATTGGAATTCCCAACCCAATAATGTAAAGCTAATACAATAAAAATAGCGGAGCTGTATATTTATGAAACTAAAGTCAATAATAAAAATGCTAGCCAAGTATGTCATTGAAACATGTTATCTTCAAATACCTAGCCTAGTCACTTAGATGCAAGGTTGTATAGTTACTTTCATTGTATTTTAAAAGGGTTTTGTTTATTTTGTAAGTGGATGATTAAATAAATAAAGTGTTGATTATAAGATATTTTAATAGCTAATAGTTGAAAAGTTGAATCATTTAATAAACGATTGATTTTTTTTTTAATACTGATAGCTAAGATTTATATATATGTTTTAACAAGACATAAGTCTTAATTAAATGCTTGGACATAAAAATTAAAAGTGATAAGTATAATAATTAAATGTTGAGTCCTTCAAGTGTAATATGTGAGCATATATTTCTCTTTAATGCCAGAATGAATGTTAGATGGAATTTTATTTTGCCTTAGATTTTCCATAAAATGGTTTTTAGGCTAAGTTGTATTTCCAATCAAGTTTTATTACAAACTAAAGTTTAATTTTAATTAAGGAGTGTGATTATCAAGGTCATATCCATATAAAAATAGTTATATTATCTTCTAGTAAGCTTTGAAATAATTAAAATGTTTAGGGGCATTCTTATGGAGAAATAAGTATACAAAAACTTGAGTTTTCATATAATTATATAACTAGTGTAGGGAATTAAATACTATGCTTAAATATAAATTATTATATTTGTAATGGGTTATAATGAAGTGGGAACTTAAACCATATTTAATACTTCCCTTTATTTTATATGAGGTGTAAACTTGAACTACCATTTAACTGAGGCTATGATAACTGTCAGTGATGTGTTATGTTTGATAGTAGAAACAAATAGTTTACTCATACTATATTAGCATGATGGAAACATGTTAGTTGGGTAAAATTTTATATCACCATGAAATGATGAAAACTTGTGTGTATTGTATTTTGTGAGAGTATTTTATATACAATGATTTGACATTCCTAGAATTCAACAGTGCATTATGATGTGTACCTTGAGCTTGTGTTTTTGTTTGATTATTATTGTGTAATTTAATATAGGGTATATCTATATGGTATAATTATTATATGTTGGTTTAATAATGCTAGTGTTAGATTGGTTATATCTAGACCCACACTTATGTATTTTATATGCATGTTGGTTGTTACTTTAATAAGTGTGTTTAACAACATTTAGAAAGATATAAAAATTATGTGCATACAAGTTTATGAGCATAAATGAATGTTAATATAGAATTTTATTCATTGTATGACTTAGTTGTTATATTTATGCTTGACTGAATATGAGTGTATGCTTATATGTATCTATGACTACTTTGTATGACTATCTATAGATAAACTAGTAGTCATGTCTAAGAACACTAGACTAAGATATTTTGGGTTGTCTTGAGGTGTAGTTACTTAGATATTATTTAAATATTGTATAGTTTAATGTGTGTTTTACCTGGGTGGTATAAACTATGGTCATTATTTCAAATTTGGAATTGATTTTAATGAAATACCCATTAATGCATAGATGAATATGTTTATATCTTGCTTTATCCTTGTTTATCATGTGATGTGATGTTTCTTCTAGGAGAATGAAATTTTTATGAGTATTTGAGATACACACACACACGCGCGCGCGCGATACTAATAGGCGGTGAGATGGATTTCACTAGCTTAAGTAGTACCACCAATAGATATTCCCATTAATTGGTGTGTTTTGAAATTGAATAATCTAAAATGATTGTATGAAGACTTTGATCAAACTAATGTTATATACATTGTATTTCATATTTTCAATTTTCATGTTGTGAAATATCATGTTATAATGGATTTATTTATGGTACACTATATATTTTTAGAAATCTTACATAACACAGGCTACTAGCATGGCTCACTAGATTCTTGCACCATTCTACCTACCTATCCATGCAGGTAGGGTCATTTCCTGATAGGGGATTGTGTGGGGGATCATTGGTTTGTGGTTGGTGTGATAAAGGTTTTAGATGATGCTCTCCATCCTCCAATGTAATACGACCTAGAGATGATACTTGAGATTATCATTGATATATGATTTTGTTTAACTCTAGCTCTAGAGAGCTTGGTATCTATTTATTGTATTGGGTCGTATACCTAAAAGAATGTAATTATATTATGTACTTATATATTTGATTAACAAATGTTATTTTATCAAACCAACCATAGTTTTTTCCTATTGTATTTTATTTCTATGGAGTTGTATAATATTTTTATTATATACTGTATTTAAGTTAGAAATATTATTTTTCTCAGTTATGGTTTTCATTTATTTTATTGTTTATTTTGTGGAATGTTAAGTTATTTTATAGTTTTTTAAAAACAAATTACTACATTTTCTAAGTAAAAATTGAAGGTTTGTCACATTTGGTATCAGAGTTGTGGCTCAAACTCTAGGACCTAATGAGTCCATTTGCATTTTTTTATCCTCTTGTTCATTAGTGAGGAGAATTGAGAATGTGTGTATGGTACATTAAGTTTGTAACTTAGAGAATTCATGCCCCATTAGAGTTTTAAAAGGGTTGGTATGTCAAGAGACTTATTGGTGATGGTTGTGTAAGGTGTTTGGTATGTATGTACATAGCTTAGTTCATGAGTTGTGAACAAGAATTTCCTACCATGTTTTTGATCTTTAGATTGAGCACCTCAAGTGTGATTTTGTATTTCTTGAATTAATTTCACTATTTGTGTTTATTGTTTGTAAGTTTTTCAAAAGGCATGGAGTGATACCCACTTAGGTTTATATATTTTATCTTTGTGTCTTATATACACAAATCTTATAAGTGGTAATTCATTAAGGCCATTCTAATTTGGTACCATTTAATGTGATGGGAATTTTCATATAAATGAGTGTAGATGTTATGATTTGATTTATATTAGGAGTTTGTGGATTAGCATCCTTATATTTATTTAAAATTGAAAAGAAGAGTCATTTATCTTAGTTAGTTAGAGGTGAGTTGTTATTTTATCACTCTCCTCTTACATCCTTGTTAGCTAAAAAAAATATTTATATTCTCAAGATGTTGTTTTAGAGTTTCCTTAAGCTGTAACTTGTTTTTGAATTACTATTTTGATCTATTCCCTAGATTTCATGGGATAGTATTTTCTACTTCTTCTTGAGATAAGTTGTAGGATTGATGCATCTTTGAGGTTAGTATTTTCCTTTTAGTTATGAAGGCAGGTTATAATGCTAAACTTACAACTTGGTAAGGGAATAGTGTTTGGTAACATGGATTTTAATGTTTCCTTATACCATATGAGGGTATGCAGGAAGTCTTGTTTTATGATATGTTAGTTCTCTACTCTCTATGTGTCAATTTTTAGAGTCATTATTTTATCTGACCTTAGAACTTTATCACAAGGAGTGGATAACTTTGAATCTACATTAATTCTAGTTGATTATAACTATTATGTTATTGTATATATTTTGTTAGACCAATAGTATTCTCTTCTTAAAGTATATTATTTCAAGATTTATATTTGTACCTATTTTCAAGAGCAAGTAAGGTATAAGGTGTGTAGAACATATTGGTAAATATAAAAGGGTTAAGATAAAACTTTTTAGCTGTTATGTGCTAGTCATGAAAAGGAGACATTATCTCACTTATAAGGTATTAAGGACTACATAGTCCTTAACCTTTGTATGTTATATTAGTTATGATATTATTTCTTTTTACAATGAATATAACAATACAGGATAAGTTGGAAGATATGATACTAGTTTTGATTGATTATTAACAACTTAGTTCAATCTTGGTATGATTATATGATTTTTATTGTGTATGTTAGTGATATGGAATAATTTATCACATACCATTGCTTCATATGACCTATTAGAATAGATTTGTGAACCTTGTGCACCTTTTAAATATCATTCAATCATGGAGACTTGATGGATGATTGGTGATATAGGAACATGAGTTATAATCGGTAGGATGGTATCCTACTTAGCCTAATATTGACATGGTTGGTACTAGGTTGGATTGATAGATTGGTAAATATAAAAGGGTTAAGATAAAACTTTTTAACTGTTATGTGCTAGTCATGAAATCAAGGAGACATTATCTCACTTATAAGGTATTAAGGACTACATAGTCTTTAACCTTTGTATGTTATATTAGTTATGATATTATTTATTTTTACTATGACTATAATAATACAAGATAACTTGGAAGATATGATACTAGTTTTGATTGATTATTAACAACTTAGTTCAATCTTGGTATGATTATATGATTTTTATTGTGTGTATGTTAGTGATATGGAATAATTTATCACATAGCATTGCTTCGTATGACCTATTAGAATAGATTTGTGAACCTTGTGCACCTTTTAAATATCATTCAATCATGGAGACCTGATGGATGATTGGTGATATAAGAAAATGAGTTATTATAAGTATGATGGTATCTTACTTATCCTAACATTGACATGGTTGGTACTAGGTTGGATTGATAGATAAAATTATCAAATCCAGTAATACGATCATTTGTAGACTTTTTTGATGATTTTACTAAATTATTATTACAATTTTATTATAGTTCTAGACCCTAAGGTGGTCATGATAAAACCAATCAACATAGAATGACATGCATGAAACTTTTTTTTAGGATTGCAAATTTCATAGAGTAAGGTCTTGTGAAACCAATTCTCTAAGAGTAGTGCTCATTAGGAGAACTAGTATAAGTTCTTAAAGAAAATTTTGAATTTAATTTCATGATATAGTGATTGATAGTATGTTTTTATGTTGTTAAACATTTTTTGTTAATTATAACCTTTGCTTGAATAAGAGTCATCAAGGCAATGATCAATATTAGGGGGGAGGATGTCACATCTTGATTTCACCCTATAATTAACAACCTATAAATCCATGGATTTATATGGTCAATATTTGATTTATATTGCCTTGATTTGAGCATTTTGATATATACTATAATATTACACTAATATTTTTTATTAATATACATTATGTGATAATTATATTTTGATAATTTTGTACATTGAGACATATATTTTTTAGCTTAGCATCATTGGTTGATATGATGATTCAGACTAAATACCTACTTGATGCGAGGAGGATGCAAGATAGTTCTTACCCTCATAGCTTAATGAGGGAGAGAATAATTGAGAGGGTCAAATAGATGGAGTAATTGGGGAAAATATCAGTTAAAAATTCTAGTGAACCTACACACACACACACACACACACACACACACACACACACACACACACACACACACACACACACACACACACACACACACACACACACACACACACACACACACACACACACACACACACACACACAAACAAACAAACACACAACACACACACACACACACACACACACACACACACACACACACACACACACACACACACACACACACACACACACACACACACACACACACACACACACACACACACACACACACACACACACCATATATTTTTAATGATATATGCATAAAAATGCTAGTGTATAATTTTGAATTATTTCTTGTGATAATTTGTGTGTGTGGAATTAATTTTACTATGCATTACATTATTTATCATAACTTACTTGGTTTTTGAATTTAAATATAGAAAAATAAATATTAGTGCTAATGGTATAATTATTATGGAAATAATTATATTACAAGCAAAATGTAAATAATGACTTATTTTTATATTTTAGTTAAATAATTGTTTATCATTATTTTTAAAATTATATGAAAGCTTTGTTAATTTAATTTAAAGTAAAACATTGAATTATGCATGAATCTATTTCAAAATAATTTGGAAAAATAGATTCTTAGGTTAAGTGAATATTGAGAAAATGAAAGAAAATATGGCATAATTATTTAAAAAGCATGTTTAAATAGAATGAAGATAAATTTAGAAGGATAGATTAACATGCATAAATAAATAAATATAGGAAGTTTTTCATGAAAAAAGGATGGTGTAAAAATTAGAATAGGAAAAAGTTTTACAAATAAAGGAATCTTGATGAGTTAAAAAGACACAGACAGTTGGAGGGACACGAAGGAAATAGGAGAATTGGATGAGAATCTTCAACATGTATTTAAGTAGGTTCTATAATTATTTTATATGTGAAAATGGGTTTTAGATGAGTATTGATTACTTAAGAGATGAGTATTATTTTATCTAGTTAGCATATTATTTTATTAAACCTATGTAATGATTTTTTGTGCATACTTTTTGAGTGACTACATTGAAATTCCTTAGGGCTACATAGTAGGACTATGTTTCAATTTCCATATTTAAACCATATTCTATCTTAATTATATATATGAGTTCCATTGTAAAACAACCTCTAATTTTTTATTAATGACCTCCATTTTATATTTCCTTTGGCCTACGTTGAATTTTGAAAGATTTTGTGTCCATTTTTTAATAGATAATATGAACTAAGTTTGATTACTTTATACATGTGTATAGTTAAAGTGCTAAGTAATTATTTTATACTATACAAAATATTGTGTATACTGAATAAGAACATTTAATATATATGGTTAAATCTAAGTAAATTATAGGTAGCACAAAAATCATTTAGATGGATTCTACGTCATTGATTATAGGGATGAATCAATAAAGAGTGTAATATTTAATTTGTTAAATTGATAGTCATTATAATGAATTCCAAGTCACTTTCTAGAACATGTAAATTATAAAAATAATATTTTTTTTATATATTTGGCTAACAAAAATGTTAAATTTGAGGCCTAAATTTTATTTTGGTGTTTGTGTTCCCTTTGTAAGGTCTACATTGTAGTTATTTATGACTACATATATTTACCTAGATATGGTGTTTGGAATAGGTCTTCACCCATGGTAATAGTCTATGATTGTATTTAGTGTTAAGGATCTATACAAAACATTGTGTAATTCAAAGTCACTAGGCATAATTAGGAATGGCTATCTATATAAAGGAAACTGCTACATGCATAATTATAACTTCATAGTATAATTATGAAATGTTTTATCAATGCTAAGACTTATTTAAAAATACTAGGTTAGTGTCCAAATTAATAATAAAAGTCATTAGATTATATTTTTAGATGGATGAGTATAAATAATTTGATTGGTTGAGTCTTATTTTGAAGTTGCCAAGTCAGTTTTATAATTAGAATGCCTTACCTAAGAAGAAATCATTGTGTCTAGTTATAAAATGTTGAGGTCAATAAATGGTTGTATATATGTTCAAATATTGATAAAATTGGTATAATATTTTAATAAGTATGATAAATATATTTTAAAATTATAGAAGTCATTTAATAGATTGAAAATATATATTATTATATAACTTTTGAGATAATTAATTAAATACCCAACCATAAATGCAACACCCAACACTATGCACGTATAAAATAGATTCCTGAGGTTATAAGTCTGAGTATAATTTCTATTTGGAGTAGTGCATTATATCTATGGATAGAATTTCAAATTTAAACCTACATATTATTCCTTAAGCCTAAGTTTCAATTGTTAAGACTATCACTTATCTAGTTATTAACAAGATTTTTTATTGGGCAACAATACCAAATTTGGATGGAGTTATAAAATGGCATCCCAACCTATAATATTGGGATGCCAAGCTCACTAATGTAAATCTAAGATAATAAAAATAACTAATTTGTTATATATTTATGAAACTAAAGTCAATAATAAAAATTCTAGCCAAGTATCTAATTGAAATGTCTTATCTTGAAATACCTATCCATGTTCTTGGATGCCAAGCTATATATTGATTTTATTTATATTTTAAAAGGCCTATGTTTGTTTTTTAAGTGGATAAATAAATAAATAAAGTGTTGATTATAAGACATTTTAATAGCTAAAAGTTGAAAATCTAAGTCATTTAATAAATGATTGACTATTTTTTTTTAAGATAGATAGTTGAGTTCTCTCTCTCTCTCTCTCTCTCTCTCTCTCTCTCTCTCTCTCTCTGTGTGTGTGTGTGTGTGTTTGTGTGTGTGTGTGTGTGTGTGTGTGTGTGTGTGTGTGTGTGTGTGTGTGTGTGTGTGTGTGTGTGCGTGCGTGCATGCATGTGTGTGTGTGCACGCGTGTGTGTGTATTAAAAACACACAAGTCTTAGTTAAATTCTTAGACATATAAATTAAAAGTGTTAAGTATAATAATCAAATGATGATTCCTTTGAGTGTAAGATGTGAACGTATATTTCTCTTTAACATAAGATCAAATGTTTGGTGGAACTTTATTTTTCCTTAGGTTTTTTGTAAAATGGTTTATAGGTCAAGTTGAATTACCAAATTGAGTTAAATTTTACATAAGGAGTGTGATTATCAAGGTCATATCCATATAAAAATAATTTTATCATATTTTAGTAAGATTTGAATCAATTAAAATGTTGAGGGGTGTTCTTATGGAAAAATAGGTATACGAAAACTTAGGTATTCATATAATTATATAATTGGTGTAGGGAATTAAATAATATGCTTAAATATAAAATATTATATTGGTAATGGGTTATAATAAAGTGGGAACTTTAACCATATTTAATACTTCCCTTTAGTTCATATAATGTGTAAACTTTAATTACCATTTAACTAAGGCTATGACAATTGTTAGTGATGAGTTATGTTTACTAGTGGAAACAGATAGTTTACCCATATTACAATAAC
Source organism: Torreya grandis (assembly GCA_037957365.1). Classification (NCBI taxonomy): domain Eukaryota; kingdom Viridiplantae; phylum Streptophyta; class Pinopsida; order Cupressales; family Taxaceae; genus Torreya; species Torreya grandis. Next base: position 199,550 of record JARHVA010005581.1, read on the forward strand.
ATTATGAAAACATGTCATTTGGGTCAAATTCTATAGCACTATGAAATTATGAAAACTTATGTGTATTGTATTTTGTGAGAGTATTTTATATGAAATGATTTGACATTCTTAAAATTTAATAGTACATCATGATGTGTGCCTTGAGCTTGTGTTTTCATTTGATTATTATTGTCTAATTTAAAATAGGGTATACCCAAGTGATATAATTTCAATTTGTTGGTTTAGTGATTCTAAGTATTAGATTGGTTATGTCTAGACTCACACGTATTTTATATGTGTGCTGGTTGTTACTTTGATAAGTGTGTTTAATAAAAATTAGAAGGATATAATAGTTATGTGCATACAAACTTAAGAGTGTAAATGAATTTTAAGGTAGAATTATATTAATTGTATGACTTGATTTTTATAATTATGTTTGACAGAATATGAATGCATACTTCCATGTACCTCTGACTATTTATGGACAAACTAGTAGTCATGTCTAAGAACACTAGACTAAAATATTTTGGGTTGTCTTGAGGTGTAGTTTACTTAGATCTTGTTTAAATAGACTATAGTTTAATATTTATTTTAACCAAGTGATATAAACCATGGTCATTGTTTCCAATTTTGGATATATTTTAATGAGAGACATAATCAAGCATAAATGATTATGTGTATATCTTCTTTTCTCCTTGTTTAGCATGTGATGTGATGTTTTTGCTAGAAGAATGAAATTTGTATGAGTCTTTCATATATATATATATATATATATATATATATATATATATTGTTGATAGTAATAGATAGTAAGATAGATTCCACTAGCCTAGGTAGTACCACTAATGGATAATCTAATAAAGAGGTGTGTTATGAAATTGACCTATCTAAAATGATCATATGAAAAATTTGATCAAAGTAATTTTGTATACATTGTCTTTCATATGTTTTATTTTCATGCTATGTGATATCATGTTAGAATGGATTTATTTATGCTAAACTATATGTTTTTAGAAATCTTACAACACACGGGGTACTAGTACATCTCACTAGATTCTTGCACCGTTCTATCTACCTATCCATGAAGGGAGGGCCATTTACTGATAAGGGATTGTGTGGGGGATCATTGGTCCTTATTTAGTGTTGTAAATCACTTAGATGATGATCTCCTTCCTCCACTATAATACTACCTAGAGATGACACTTGAGATTATTAGTGATACATGAGTTGGTTGAACTCGAGCTCTAAAGAGCTTGGTATCTATTTATTGTAATAGATTGTATACCTAAAGGAATGTAATTATATTATGTACTTATATATTTGATTAACAGATGGTTTTTTTCTAGAAAAATCATAGCTATGTCATATTTTATTTAATTTATATAGATTTTTATAATATTTGTATTGAATATAATATTTAAGTTATAAATATTATTGCTCTTAGTTATGGTTTTGATTTATTGTATTGTTTATTTTGTGGAATGTTAAGTTATTTGTTTGATAGTTTAAAAAAAATGAATTACCTAAAATGTGAATGATTGTCACAAATTTATTGAACTAAAAACCAAAGGGGATGATTTATAAGGAAACATAGTTGGTTCTCATAGGAATTTATTCTGACAATACTAGATTTTATGGAATTGAGGTGTGTATGATGGCTAAATTTTAGTTTTCTTAGATTGATTATGTTTGATCAGATTTTGGTACTTGATTTTATATAATCATGAAAATTTTAAAAAATATTTATATTTTCAAATATTTATTTCACTACTACATGCTAAAACTGAGATTATAAATAATAAACAGAGACTAGTTATACACTGATATGGACATATTGACAAATAAATTTTCTTATCCATAAACCTAGCCAATGGTGGTTCCCAAACCTCCTCTATCTATGATAAATAAATAAATAGATAAAATCATACAAACCATAGAGGATTTTTGATTCAAGTAATATCTACTAGGTCTTTGAATTCTTAGCTAGTAGTAGATCAAGGATTTGAGTGGAACCTTAGGTATCTCTATTAGGGCTATGGATGCCTAGATAGAAAAAAAGTAATACCCAAGTTTCCTTTAGTTTTTTTACTCCAAAATAAAATTTCAAAATGAAACCCATAGTTATTGTTCAAGTCTTTGATAAAAATTTTAAGACCAAGGGAAATTAATTTCGCTAGGTCACACACAAATATGAGGAATGTGGAGGTTAGTATGTTGGATGAGGAGTTAGGATTTTATTAAAATTTTTGGTTTCATTGTTATTTATTGTTAAAACTAAAGTTTTATTATTATACATTTTTAATATTTTATGTTCTCAAAACATTCAAGATTATTTTTTCTCCCATGATTCGCCACTCAATTTTTGTTAACACACACACCCCATTTTTTAAAATTTTAAAATAGGGGCCCACTTTTGGTCAAACATTATTTTGATGCCTCTTGTGAGAAAATACATGTATGAAGGTCTAAAGGTACTTGAATACAAACCAATTTATATGTCTCTTAAAATATTCTTTTGATTATCTTAGTAGATGGATGATTGTTTAACATAATCCACAAGTTGTATATAATTTTTTTATAGATTATTGATGAAAATAAACTAAATATGTGCTTAATCCATGATACATGTTTTAATATCCACCTTCAATTTTATTTAAAACACTTGTACATGTATATTACTTATGAATTTATATGACTAATTATGTTGACGTGTTTTCTTGTAGTGGGTTTTTGTTTTTGTGTCTTAAATAGAATATTTCACACTAAGGCATCTTCTCAAAGCATAGTTGGACATCATAGAGTTATTTTTTTCCACCTGACATATTTCCACTCATTTGAAGTATTGAGATAAATGGAATAAATCATCTGGTGAACCTATGGTAATGACAACATAAATAAATATATGGATAACCCTAGGTAAATAGAGATGGGATTTTACCACTTGTCATCATCTTGCTTAACCTAGTAACCCAATGGAAATGATGTAATAAAGACATGTAAAAATAACCCTAGGCAAGTAGAGCAATGGGATTTTTCCACTTATCATCATCCTATTTAGTCTAATAACCTAAAAATAAAGACAACATAAATACAAGTATAGATAACCATAGGTAAGTGGAGCAACATGATTTTTACACTTGTCATCATCTTGCTAACCTACTAATGCAATAGTGATTATGACATAAAATAAATACATAGAAGATTTCATGAAAAGTGAAGCATCAAGATCCATCCACTTATCAACATATTTCTAACTCAAAGGTGGCATTACCATGGACCAAGGTACATAGAACCCCAAATGAGTATAATAGTGGGATATTTCCACTTATAATCATTTATTTGACCTAACAACTTGGTGATGATGAAAAAATAAAATAAATACAAAAATGATTCAATATAAATATGGACATCGAGATCCATCCACCTTTCACCATCCTACTAAATTGAAGGTGACATTACTATGGACGAAGGTATAGGAACCTTAGATGAGCATAATAGTGAGATCTTGACACTTATCCTCATCCCTCTCACCTGATATCCTCATGACTTAAGCATAGAGTATAAATCACATAATTTTTGTGGGATAGTGTAATTTTTCCACTAGCACCATCTTTTTCGCCCATAATAATAAAGATAAGGTACAAATGAACTATACCCCTATCAGGAGTGGAATAGTAACATACAAATGAGTGTTCATAGGAACATTTATGTAAGTAACAAGGACATTAGGTTTTGGTTTGGTAAGGAAGAAATGATACACATATCTTAATAAAGTGACTAAGCAACTAGGAACCCACAAGAGAGGCCAAATGGCACAAAAAATCCACGAATTTATGAAATTCAAATAAAGGATATCTATGGCAAGTTTTATTTTATGATCTAGATTACTATAAATAGGATTTATGTCTATTTGAATTTAATAACTATAACTAAAGCAATATTGGCAAAATATTATATCATTAAAAATAGATATAACTTACTATAATTGTATCAAAAGATGAAAACTTTGGTTCAACATTTTATAAACCATGAAGCGAGAGTGATCTCTATATTGACTAATCTAAAATTAGTCCAAGTAGTCAATCCATGGGGCAAGTTCATGCCTAGTCCCATTTATTAGGGTATTTTTCAAGTAACATTAGATAGTTTCATATCAAAAATTAAGGGAATGATCTATAGGACCACATATGAGATATTGAAGTTGGTGAAATTTTAAAAAGATAAAATTAATGGGATTGATCATTATATATTGAGGTCAAATATGTGCTAGATAGCCATAAGAGGTTAGTATATAAGCTTCCCCAATTATTTAAGAAGTATTTGATATATTTTGACACCAATAAGCTTATTTTTAGATAATTCATGCTGCTTACCTTTAGATAGATGCAAAAAATATTAAAACTATGGTAGCTACAATATCTTTGGGCCCTACACCAAGATTTCAACTTCTAAAATACATGTTGGTGAAAATACAAATTGGGCTCACATATGTCCCACTTCTAGTTGTAGTACATATTTAAACTATAGTTCTATAGGAATTTATAACTATTATGAGTTAACCTTAAATATTAGTGTCAATTTCATCTACAACTTTCATTGTAACTTTAGCTCCTAAATTGGCTATGTTATAATTAGAATTCTTCAAAGAGTGATACTATAACACTAACTAATTATACTTGTGTTTTTTAATGTTCTAATTTAGTTACATTGAATTTATATATTCTATTTTTAGGGAAGGAATATATTTAGAGAAATCAAGGATTGCGGATGCATCTTTTTGCATTATTTAGGCATATTGTGCTATTTTATTTGTGGATTATTTATGAGATTCCATCATTCTGGTATCTTATTTATTTAATTGGTATGAATTATCTTATTTAAATACATTCATTAAAATTAAGATATAGTTGATTTTAATACCTTTAGAATGCTAATCATAATCCTTCATATAGATGTGTAATAACAATTTGACAACCTTTGGTTATTCATGTTTAAGTATGTTGTGTTTTGGTTCCCTTTTAATCTTCACTGTATTTGATTTTTATTGTTCTACAATAGCTTACAAAATTATTGGTTTTTATTCTTTTTCCTATCTAAGTTCAAGTGATAGTCTTGAAAGGATTTATCTTTAGTAATCCATAGGCTTCTTTTCTACCTTACCTTCCCTCTATTTTTGAGTTTATTGTGAATTCCTACCCACCTTAACTAAAACCATCATATTTACACCCACTCTATGTATATTAAATTTCACCCAAAACTAATTTACTTTTGGTAGATAATATGTATCACTTACTACTATTTCACCAACAAGTTGTTATAAAACCAAACACCCTTCAACTCGTGTCTTGGAGTGAAATATTTCATTGATTTGAAAATGATAGATTCTACCTTGTAAGGTTACTTGGGTGTGTATAAAACCCACATAAACAAAATCACAATTAGTATTTTCTCCATTTATAACAAAAAAATGAT